>VYZW01017102.1:11628-33783 GCA_013401315.1 Balaeniceps rex
GTATTTACTTTGATATATTTCAGAATTGTGATGTTTGGATCCACTTCTATTTGAGGCTTAACACGTTTTTTTCAAATTCATTTTAGTCCTTTGCCCAGAGAAGAGTCATAAAGAGTGAATAATCACTGGGCCAGAAGGAATGCTTACCCAACCTAAGAAAATCCTTCTTATTCTGGTCTTGATAAGAAGTTAATCCAACACGAATTTCACAAGCTTTTCCCCATGATTTCAGCTGGTACTGTATTATCTGCCGAATAAGGGTAGCCTTCTTTCCTGACAATATATAAGTTCACAGTAACAAAGAGTAGATGTGACTAAAATAAATACCAAGTAATTTTTAATGCCATGTAGAAGTGTCTTACTTGTATGGTCACCTTTTTTGTATACCAAGAACTTTCAGGAGATTTGGGAGATGAAAATATCAGCATGCACCAATTAAGGTGAAGTCAGAATACGGTGAATGAGATGTGTTTTCTTTATATCCTGATACACATCCTAGAATGAAAAAAGACAGCTAATTAGTAATTATTTCTTCCAGAAATCTCACCAATTAACACAAATATTGGATACTGAGGGGCCAGTAGTCAACTCCAGGAAGCATGACAGAGAACAAGCTTGGCTGTTACTCCCTTAGATTTCTCTTTCCAATAATCCTTTCTAGAAAAGCACTGCATAACAAACCTTAAAGAGCATTTCCAAAAAATGAAAGCTTGCTGACCCTTTAAGGAAAAGTTCCTGGAGGTTGTTCCACAGATTTATTTAATATAATGAATATTGATATAAGATAAATTGGGTTTTTCCTCTCACAAACACATTTGGATTGCATGCAGAATCCTTGCAGACTTCTCTCACCTCACTCAGTTCCCATTTTTCAGTAATGCAGTAGCACATGCTCACTTTTCTACTTGTCATAGTTGTAGTGACCCTAACATCCCTGAAAAGCTTCTTAATTTTAACATAGCTTTCTAGGTATGTCTTACAGCATATAGAGACAAGTCTGTGACATTGAAATGAATGTTTCTGAAACTATTCTGGACTACAGTTCTCATGCAATTATCTGTAATTCCTGGGAACCCAATGACTCAGATGTTCCGATCCAGTTCTCTATTCAATATATGCAAAATATGGAAAACTAAAGACCAAATAATGGATGTGCGAGTAACACAAAACAGGGACACTATGATGTTATAGTTAAGTGGAATACTGATTTCAAAGCTGGTAAATATCTCTTAGTGGAACTCCCTTAATTCCTAAAGCAGATAAGGAGGAGAGGGCTGTAAATGTATTTGCCTTCACCATCCAGTTTCAAGTTTTTTATAGTGTCTTCTTCCACTCATCCTTCTTGACATCCCTGTCACTGCTGTAAAGTCTTGGTAGGAGTACAGATTAAATCCAAACTGACATACTAAAGCTTCCACTTCCTGTATTTCAACACCATAGACAGCATCCCATTCTATATGCCATTCAAACCCTCTCCAACCATTACACATCTAGCTGCAGTTTGAATGTTATCAGCCTTCCCCCAAATTATTTAAGCTGATCTTGCATTAATTGCATTTACATAGACAAATTTCCAATAGCATTTTTGATGCACATACTTGCCACTAAAGTTACAGTAGATTAACAATAACATTATTAATAGAGCACCACTTGAATGTTTTTGCTTGCAGAAGTCTCAGGTATTGTTCCAAATGAATCAGGTGTGTTAGCTTTCATGTACACACTAAATCCATGGAAATGGCATGTGAACACCTCATACATATCAGCTGCCCCACACTGATTTTGCAATAAATCTGAACCTCCATGAGCACGATCAGACAGACCAAAATATTCCTCCATTCATGGTTAAAAGTTCTCTCTTACCTTCTAAATAGCGTTTATGGTTTCATCCTGAGCAGCCCAAGGGGGCATTGGTTTAAGGTATACATAATGTAGGGCTTTCTATCAAATGAAAAAGAATTGCATTTTTACCTGATTGATGTTTACCTGTTCAACAATAGAGGTCCTGGAACAGGCTATAAAAATACCTGTTAAGGAATAGTTATTGATTCTGGAACTATATTCAGCTGCTGCATGCTTTTCAAAATATCTATTGTCCACACATTTGGCAATGACAGTTCTGTAAAGTGTTGTTTCAACACACTCTTTGGAAGAACTAAAGTGTTTTGAACAGATGAAGTGGACCTCCACAGCTTCGACATGGTCATATGGCCTCTCTGCCATATCTGGCTGGGATAACCTCTAGATCTAGCATGGGTGTGACCATCTCCATTATATTCAGGCCATAAAAAAATGCTGTAACTTCCTGACATGACCACTACACATTTGGAGCTGGATCCTCACCTCCATCTAAACAATGGGAAGAAGCTGACTTACAGTCACATTTGTGTTTCCTAAACCTGAGATTGGCTGGAAGATAGGTTAGCCTCAGGCATATGTCACACCAGAGCCATGTCTGGTTTAACATATTGAGCTGGTAGCTGCATCAATTTTACAGTTCAGAAGACACTCACCTCAGGAAAAAATGAAGACTCAATCATTTGCTTCAGTCTCTTAATCCAGGACAGAAAGGACAGAAGCACTGTGATGGCACTTTTACAGCCACTCTCTGGTTTTGGAACTACTATCCAAGTCCTCTCAATAACTCCTTTAATTACAGGTTACTAACAGACGTTGCAACGTAGGGAATAAGAAACATTTGGATGGATGACAGACTTCACATCCAGTATCTCATGAACTATCAGGACTAATCACAGATGTACCAAACCTTTGCAAATCTGAAAATCCTTCTGCTTTCTGGGCTCAGTAGATCCTAAGGTAACAGACATGAGATGTTGGCACTTACATATACGAAGAAAAATGACATATGTTAGTTTGTCAAAATGTATCAGTAGATAAAGTTTCTCTCTCCTTCTTGTGTCTGGTGTGACCAATTAAAACAATAAGGGAGCCTGACAGAGATATAGGATAACCAGTATATACCAAGTATTTTGAAAGAGCTTTAAAAACTTTTTTGTGGCAGTGTTTTCCTAATTATGGAAAATCCATTACAAAATGATGGGGCAGAAAAGGGCTTGTTGGTGTCTTCCTGTGAAAACCCATATCATTCCCAAGGTCTCAGCAGCATCAGACAAATATGATAATTTTGGACTTTTACATCATTAGAATTTCTTGCATCAATCATTGATTCTCAAGTACTGTCATGCTACAGTTACAACACTGCTTACCACCCCACCACTTGAGCCACCTCTCAGTAGTAGCAGTTGCTGGAAGCATGGTTTTCTAAAACTTTCAGATTAGTCAGGCACACCACAATTACTTTACCACTATCGGCAATCTGTTGCACTAGGTTACTGTCTGTTGTGCCTTTTGAAATTTTATTCAATAATTACTGAAGTACACGCTGGTCCTCAGGGACTTCTCCACCTTTTTAACTTTATGAAGTTAGTCTCACCTAAGTGGTCCTAAAAAAACAAGCACAAGTGTGAATTTCTGCAGGACTGGGATCTTTAAATGTTACCTCCTCTCAGCAGGAAACGTCACCCTACATAACACAATGTAATACAACAGCCACTTAGTCAGAATCAGGTCTCTGGAAACTACCACAGGGAAAATATATTCATCCAGGAAGCAATGAAGCAGACAGTTTCACTGAAGTATAACTGAGTAACATGTTCTAAATTGCACTTATTTTACAACAGTAAAAATATGTCTAGCAAACTCTTCATCAGAGAGTGGGACAGTACAGTGTATTCTGTACCAAGCCAGACATTTTCAGCCACTGCAGTGCTAAGTTTTGCTCAGAGGGTAGAGCTACTCCCACCATTAAGTACACCAAGTTCTGGGTTATAAAATGCCTAAACTGCTGTGGTGCGTTGACCTTGGCTGGCTCCAGGTGCCCACCAAGCCACTCTATCACTTCACCTTCTCAACAGGACAGGGGGAGGAAAACATGACAAAAAGCTTGTGGGTCAAGATAAGGACAGGGAGATCACTTGCCAATTACCATCATGGGCAAAACAGACTCAACTTATGGAAATTAATTTAATTTATTGCCAATTAATCAGAGTAGGATAATGAGACATAAGAACAAATCTAAAAACACCTTCCCCCCACCCCTCCCTTCTTCCCAGGCTCAACTTCACTCCCAGCTCTTCTACCTCCTTCCTCTCCTGAGCAGTGCAGGGGGACAGGGAATGGGGGTTGTAGTCAGTTCATAATGCTTTGTCTCTGCTGCTCCTTCCTCCTCATGCTCTTCCCCTCCTCCAGCATGTGGGCCCTCCCATGCATATAGTCCTTCATGACCTTCTTCAGCATGGGTCCTTCCCATGTCTGCAGTTCTTCAAGAACTGCTACCGCAGGGGTCCTTTCCACAGGGTACAGTCCTTCAGGAACGGACTGCTCCAGCATGGGCCCCCCATGGGGTCACAGGTCCTGGCAGCAAACCTGCTCCAGTGTGGGATCCTCTCCATGGGCAACAGTTCCTGGCAGGAGCCTGCTCCAGTGCAGGCTCTCCCCCACTGCAGCTTCCTTCAGGGCTCATCCACCTGCTCCGGACTGGGGTCCTCCATGGGCTGCAGGTGGATATCTGCTCCACCATGAACCTTCATGGGCTGCAGGGGGACAGCCTGCCTCACCATGGTCTTCACCACAGGCTGCAGGGGAATCTCTGCACTGGTGCCTGGAGAACCTCCTCCCCCTCCTTCTTCCCTGACCTTGGTGTCTGCACAGTTGTTTCACATATTCTTACTCCTCTCTCCCAGCTGCTGTTGTGCAGCATTTTTTATCCTTTCTTAAATATGTTACCACACAGGTGCTACCACTGTTGCCGATGGGCTCAGCCTTGGCCAGCAGCAGGTTCATCTAGGAGCCAGCTGGAACTGTCTCTGTCTGACATGGGGACAGCTTCTGGCATCTTCTCACAAAAGCCACTCCTGCAGCCTCCCTGCCACCAAAACCTTGCCACCTAAGTCTAATACAACTGCACATATCCTGATCCATTGATGTCAAATCCATTCTCTTTTACCAAAATGGTCAAGCCAAGCCCTAAAACCCTGTCTCTGTGAAATTTCTTTTAATGATTTTGTTCAGAAGGAACTGATGGTTCCATGAATTATTTTTCTTGTAACAGACAACAACCTGACCGTATAAACCTTGTATAAAGACAATTGGAAAGTTTTACCTGGATGTTTTGTGTTACACTACGTAGTATGTATACTGCCACTGAGTGACTAACATTATGTATGCGAGTATGCACAGTCATCAGATGCTCAATGGTGAAAGGATGTAAGTAAAATATACATTACTTCTATACTGCAGGTAACAGAACTAATAAATAAAGGAATTGGACACATAGGCATTTAAGTGACATATTATTCCTTGAAGCAGGACCCCGACATGTTAAATAATATCAAGTCCATGAAGTTATGCTCAGCACATGTATTACAATCCCAGTGTGAGATGTGAAATACTACAAGAAAAATATTGGAGTGGAAGTGTGGGTGAACTTATTTCAAGTTCCAGTTGTTGAAGTCTCTGTCAGTTACACAGCAATAAGTGATGCTTCAAGGTGTTGGTATAAACTTTTATAAGTAGATTTCCTCAAAAATATAGGTGGCCAAAAGAAGCACTTTATCCTCTTCAATACTTTTTTCCTCAGATCTTATTATAAAAAAATAATAAATGGAAAACTAAAAGGACCAAAGTTTAAATAATTCTTTCTTATTTCCTACTCCCTTCACTGTCTTTAAACCTCAGTGGCATGGTAAGATGTGGTAAGGTATGAAATTTTGCTTGCTAAGATCTGAAGCAGCCTTCATGACATCTTTTCTTATTCCTCTGATATTGAGAAAGGTTAGCAATTGCTGAATTGAGGTGATATTTTATATACATTCGCAACAAGTATCCCTCTGATTTTTTTTTTTCCCCACAATTTATCATGGGCTTTTTTGACAGTCTTTCATTCCTACAGTTGAGCTGAAAAGTAAACCATTTACAAAATTTTTCATAAGTAGAAGATGGTACATGAAACCTTTTCAGGAAATATAGCATAGTTGCTATCTATTGTCCACTCACATTTTTCATGGTATGAGCCAAACCTGTGCAAGTTTAGGTCATCCGTCTTGTCTCTGAAATATAGAATTCCTCACACTGAGAAACACCAGTTCTTTTGGAGGTGGTCCAGATTGATCACACCGTGACCTACGCACAAAAATTCTCCCAGTCTAACATTTAGAAACATATTACAGGTGACATTAATTTTAGGGCATGCTGTGGCACACATGAAGGTTATTGGAATAGATACAGATGGAGATTATAGTTCCCCAAATTGCCTTCCATTATTATTGCTTCTTTTCTGAAAGCTATCATGTCTTCAGAGCCCACAAGACAGAGAAAGAGAAACAGAGGGGATACAGAGTTTATAGTAGAGGACAAAAGATGACATAATGTTTAGACACAAGAGCCTTTAGAAAAGTCTGAACAATTTAGATAGACTCATGCAGAGATCAAAACAAGTGTCTTTGTATATCAGGATTTTTCTAGAGAGGCAGTTCTCAGAGCTGTTTGTACTGTATCTCTGTAGAAAACAAAAAGACTTTGTAAAGAGTTTACCTGTAGGTTTGTATTTAGAGAAGATCACTCCAAAATATAATCATTCATGCAGATGTACATGACACTTGCACCAAACATATCACACAGCATAGTCTGTATTTGCATATTCAAACCAAAGAAAACTTCTATAATTAATTCTCACTGACTTTTCAGAGCAACGGCTTGTTAGCATTGCCATTTGACTATCTGTATATTAGCCTCAATATCAAGTTAAAACAAACAAAACAAAATAGTATAACCAACAACAAAGCAAGAAGGCAGCTTGCCTGGATGTTAAGCTTCTATGCAATCAACTACAATGCTTGTATTAATCAGCTTGAATGACGTCATACTTGGGAGCTGGAGATGATCATGGGCTGGGGTTTTTTCATTCCTTCTCTGTTCTAGAGAAATGACGTCCCTTTTTTCAAACATAGATTATTTTGTCAGCTACAGGAATAATACTGAAATCTGACACATCTACCTTTAGTGAGCATATTCTTAAGTTTGTTCAAAGCCAGAATATAAATTAGCAACTACGTGAAATATTGGCCTTATTCTGTACCACAGCCACTTTGGTGCCCTGCATCTGATACCCTGTTGAGGCACAAGCTGCACCATGGGGAGCAGAAAGAGAAACCTCATCAATCTCAGCAAATCTAACCCAGTTGTATAACACTGTTTCCGAATTACTCCAACAGCAAGCTGATTAGCGTACACTATAAGCGGGAGAAGTTATGGTCCTTGTCACTCTGATCATCTGCCAGGTACTGCTTCCCTGTTAAGTATATGCTTGACAATGTTGGGTAACTCCAGTTCCAGACCAAAAAGACTTCTTCGTATGTCAGAATCAGGACATACACGGACTATGTATATCCACCATGCCTCCAGCTCTTATGGAATCAATGAATTTGGTTCTTCTTGCCTCAGCTTCTTATTACACTAACTTGCATTCTCTCCCCTGCCTGAAAGTGCTCTCATTCATACTTCATACTCAATTACTCTGAACCCTTGGAGATCCTGTACAGTCTTCTGCTTACAATTTTGCATATTACACTAATCAGCCACCTCAGGCTGACACAATTAGGTTTAATTAGTTGAAACATTTATTTCTAAACCTCCATCTCCAAAGAGATTTTATTTTTGATTGTAAAACTACAGTACTAGTAGCTGTACGTGCCAAATCCATCTGCAACGCCACATCAGCCAAAGTAGAGTTCTGACTCTTACATTTCAGTAAGGTTTTACCTCTTGGTAGATGAACCAATGAAGATGAGGAGAAATTGCTGCATTCTCAAGTGACAGCCCAGTTCACCTTTTAAGTGTTGGCCCCCAATGTTCATTTCATTTTCTGCCAAAGGTTAGCTGCAGAAAATCTACTTACATCTTGCTATCCAAGGTCTTGATGAGCCTGGCTGGAACAGCATTCTCAACTGCTTTTAGAGGAAAAATCAAGCCAACAGTTCACAACTGCTTTGTTTTTCCTCTGAAGTCAGGAAGAGTACTTCTCCTGTAAGTCAAAGACAGAAACAACCTGAGAAAACACAATGAAAATATGCACGCTCTACTAACTCACTAGAAAATCCCTAAAATGGAAGTGTTGAAAAGCTGAATTGAAATTCAGCAAAAGCCTTATTCTATAGCCCAAATAGTGGAGAAAAGAACTAATATGCTGAGAAAAAGAAAACAATTAGTTGCCTCCTCATGCCTGGTCAATCTCTGCTGCCCATACTTTGTGGGTAGATTTTTGAATCCAGTTTGTTTTATCATCCCAGTACAGCTGTCATCACATGTCAGCAATGTGAGGGTGTTGCTTCCTCACAGAGCCCATGGTGCAGCTTTTGCTTATAGACTGCTCTTAGACACCTGATTTTCTGGGGTTTTGTTAATCACTTCTGCAATGGCTGGCTGTACACCTTCAATGAGGAAGCCCACAGCTTGTGCAGGCCAATAACTGCATATGTGATAAACATCTTCTTGTGCCTCCCATTTTGACTCCTTTTCACCCCAAATAATTCGTTAGTTTCATGTTCTTCTTGATCACCTGAGCTGAAGTCCTTTTGAAAATTTCTTTGCCCATTCAGCTGCTCAGTCTGCTTTTTGTAACATCACCTCCCTTTAAGGGAGAATTTGAATGGAAAAATAAAAATACCTTGACATTTAGGTCTGCAAAACTTTGAGATCTGGCATTTTTCAGCACTACTCTTCCCATCACAGGCATGAGTCCCCTTTCAGCCTTCCCAGGTGTCGTGGTTTAGCCCCAGTCGGCAACTAAGCACCACGCAGCCGCTCGCTCACCCTCCCCCTCCCTGGTGGGATGGGGGAGAGAATCGGAAGGGCAAGAGTAAGAAAACCCACGGGTTGAGATAAGAACAGTTTAATAATTGAAATAAAATAATAATAGTAATAATAATAATGATAATAATAATAATAATAATTGTAATGAAAAGGAGAACGAGAGAGACAAACAAAACCCAGGGAAAAGAAAACAAGTGATGCAACCGCTCACCACCCGCCGACCGACACCCAGCCAGTCCCCGAGCAGCGATCGCTGCCCCCCGGCTAACTCCCCTCGGTTTATATACTGAGCATGACGTCATATGGTATGGAATAGCCCTTTGGTCGATTTGGATCAACTATCTTGGGCTGTGCCCCCTCCCAACTTCTTGTGCACCTGGCAGAGCATGGGAAGCTGAAAAAGAAAGTCCTTGACTAGTCTAAGCATTACTTAGCAACAACTAAAACATCAGTTTGTTATCAGCATTCTTCTCATGCTAAATCCAAAACACAGCACTATGCTAGCTACTAGGAAGAAAAGTAACTCTAACTCAGCTGAAACCAGGACACCAGGATAGACTCACTGCTTCCCTCTAACAAAGACCTCTCCTTTAGTTTTGATAAGCCTAATTTGTTCTGCGGCTACTTTGAACAGGTTTCAAAGATTTGTAGCACTTTAAAACATGAGCTGTAGCCTGTGCAGAACTTTTTTCTGCCCAGCTACAGAAGTTCCCTTGACAGTCACGTTTCCTGGATGTTTTGAATACTTGTTTCTAATCCTGTCTTTTAAACCCAGCTGTGTTTCACAAGGCTCACCAGGGAAATTCTCTCCTCATAGGATCTTCTCAGGTTTTCACTTCAATTAAGCTAATTGTCAGCAATTTAAATTCCCTCCTTAATTGAAAGTGCAAATGTTTTGTAAGAAAAAAATTCAGAATTTTAAAACAAACCTTCTAGTGACAAAAAAATTCTAAAGAAATACTAAACACTTGAAGCAGAGATTGAAATCTAGAGCTGACAAAACATCCTTTTAAGTCAAATATTATATATGTATTTATACCAACCCTGCCTCTCCTTTTTTTTTACAAGAGTTTATTTCAAAGGTCACATCTCCCTCTCTCAGAGGCCTATTAATAGTCCATACTTCACCCACCTGTGAGCGCATTTCTCCAGGCTCTTACCCCTTGCTGGGCTCACCTCTATCACTTCTCACTACCACAGTTCCATGATTTTAATGAGCTCCTGACAGTCTTGGAAGCTGCCTTGCTTAAGGAGCACCACTAAATCTTTTTACATGTCACTCAGGAGCTGGGGGTTTTTCTGTGCATGTTTGTTTATTTGCTTTTGCACAGGGCTCTGTAATGCCGGCTCTTGCACTGTGTTTGTCCCCACTTTATCCTCTCTTAAATTCAGAAACATATGGGCCTTGGAGATCTGCTGCTACCAAATCTGAATGTCATGGTCTCTGAGGTTATACACTGCACAGCACATTGCATGTTCAGTAGCCTACATAGTTTAATGAGCATGTTGCTTGGGAGGCAACAGGAAAGATGCTGCAGATGCCAGGTGACACAAAAAGATCAATGACAGGTCAGGAGAAAGCAAGAGAAGTAGGTTATAATGCAGATGCCCTGTGGCTTTTAGAGGAATCATGATGGTGAATGTTTATTGCTGACCTGGAAGAGCAGGTGAATAAAGAGGTAGAAGAGACACACAGAACGCAAAATTATTTCAGCTAATTGAGTCTAACTAGGTAAATCTAACTGGGAAAATGAAGAATATCAGAAGGATTTAACACAGCTAAGAAAATGGAAAACAATAGCAAAAGAATCTCAGTGAAGACAAATGAAAATAATGTACAGAGGAGAAAAATGTGAACTAATCATACATAGACGTGGGTTTTGACTTCAAATACTCAGAAGATGCTTTCAGTTAACTCATTTGTACGCTGCAGTAAGTATACGTACACATATGAAAGGGTATATTAAGATGTCCTGGTTTCGGCTGGGATAGAGTTAATTTTCTTCCTAGTAGTTGGCGTAGTGCTGTGTTTTGGATTTAGTATGAGAAGAATGCTGATAACACACTGATGTTTCGGTTGTTGCTAAGCAGTGCTTACACTAGCCAAGGATTTTTCAGCTTCTCATGTTCTGCCAGGTGCACAAGAAACTGGGAGGGGGCACAGCTAAGACAAATGATCCAAGCTGACCAAAGGGCTATTCCATACCATATGACATCATGCTCAGTATATAAACTGGGGGGAGTTGGCCGGGGGACAGCGATCGCTGCTCGGGGACTGGCTGGACATCGGTGGTGATCAGTTGCATCACTTGTTTTCTTTTCCCTGGGTTTTGTTTCTCTCTCTCTTGTTCTCCTTTTCATTACAATTTTTATTACTATTGTTATTATTTTATTTCAATTATTAAACTGTTCTTATCTCAACCAACGAGTTTTTTTACTTTTGCCATTCTGATTCTCTCCCCATCCCACCGGGGGCAGGGGGAGGATGAGCGAGTGGCTGTGTGGTACCTGGTTGCCGACTAGGGCTTAAACCACGACATAAGAAAATAATTCACAGTAATATTCTAAAAACTGCTAACAAACAGGAATACCATGCTGAGGTATTTCTTTTTTTGTTTAAAGGTTGCAGCCATAATCTAGAAAGCACCAAAAAAACAAAAACAAGAGAAGATCATATTGGAGAACAGGTACAAGGACTAACTAGTAGTTGAAAGAGGAGAATGGCTGGATGCTTATAGGCAGATATTCTTACCAACCTCACCACATAACACAAAGATGAATAGGAAGACACAGGTTGATGACTGGACAGAGTAATGCTGAACTTCAGTAGTGTTGAAATAAGGAGCCAATGACAATAGCAGATTTCATCATATCTGAAAATTAGACACTGAGGTTTAGGTCCACAACTTGGGTATCTATACGCGCGGTGCTCATCTATTATAGACACATGGCTAAACACCATCCCACTGGGGATAAAAGTTTGGAATTTAGTAATTTGTGTTGCCAAAAGAGGAACATGAGTTTCTTGAAGGCTGATTAAAGCACCAGTGAGGAGCAGGCTTGATTCTGCCATGAATATCCCAGACTGTTTTCTCGTGATTTCATATCTTCACTCTCCCCCTTACCTTGCCTAAATTTGGAATTTAAGCCTAGTGGAAGAACGAAAGGAACTTCCATTTCTAATTTTGTCTTACTTGGATGGTACTGTATCTTCTTATATTCATATGACTGTCTTTTTTCCCTATGGAAATTTAAACAAACATTTTTTTGCCAACATTTTTGAGAGTCTGGGGGGAAAAAAGTTAAAAAATAAAAAAAAGACTTTTAGTGAGTGATCATTGTTTCCAGACCCTTTAGTTAGAAAGGTCTTTTTATGTATGTGGTTTCCATTGCATTGCTCTGTAGAAAGTTCCTTCAGGGGCAATCACCTATCTTCTAAGATACAGTACCTAACTGCACCTACATACAGAGATGTAAATCAATCTCATAAGAGCCGTATCATCTTTTGCGTTATGGGCTGGCCCGCCTGTACCTTAACACCTGTTTGTTTTCTACAGCACAGTGAAGGGGACAAAAAGTAGAAAAGGAAAATTCCAAAACCTTTTTTGTAATGTCTATTGGGGGACTTTTTTGTACAATGTATATTTGTTCTAGGCACAGTTAGCACTTGTGTTTTCTCTTTGCTTGAAAATATTCAGATTTCTAGCACTATTTGATTTATATTTATGTAGTAGAAACCTTACCACAAATTTTAGGTAGCCTGATCACCTATTTAGTATTTTATGCTGAATAGCCTTCTTCTCTAATGAAATTTTGCAAAGCATGAAGAATACATCTATTCTACATTTGGATTCTGAAACACATGTACTAGATATATTAAAAAAGGATTAGAAAGCCAAACATGTGAAAGACAGGAAATGGCCATGCTTGTATCAACTATTCAATGTTTACATAACAAAAAAACACTCTTTGGTATCTGTGAAACATTTAGATTCAGTGATGAAAAGCCCCTGAGCATACTAATTCTCTCTTCGCAGTAGTATGCAGTAAATACCCAAGGGGTCATAAACTAAATGACTAAACATGAAACAAATATCAAGTACTATTTCATTAAGTAGCTACCATCTATCCTGTGCACTGAATAAGGCTGAAAAGAATAGTGAAGAATAATGCAATTTAAGACTGTCATAGTTGGAGCTGGTCAAGAGACAGACTTTAAAATAACAAAATAACTGCTCCTTTTTAAAATATTTGAATTTTCAGAATTCCAATGAATGAGAAAATCTAAGAGGCAAGAAAAACATTTAATGTTAAAGCTTTAAAGACATTCGGAAATTCATTGATCCCAAGAGAGATCCCAAGGTGACCCCTGGAAGCCTCAGCACTGGGAGGCGGAGCTGTTAGAGTCTTGTTTACATAGCAGAGATACTCCTACACCCTCCCATTTAAACTAAACCTTTTGCGGGTGGGGGCATAGAGTGTCCTGAAGAAGAGACACGGGACCCCTGATATTGGCATGAAGAGATGAGGAAATGGCAGACATAAGACAACCTGGGCAGGTAGGCACTGAGACAAGCTGCACAGCTGGCCAGTTGCAGATTTTTTGGATGTTTGATCCCAGGCTCCTATGAGTCTGTCTGTGAAGAGGGCAGGAAACCTTTCTGACTGCATTTTGACTTAATTTAATTCAGCTCTGATAGGGCTCTACAAACCATTTTGGTTTTGAAGGATCAGCAGTTTCTGATGCTGTCTCATTAATTATATCCTGGAAAATTACCAACCCTCTGTAATCATATTGCATGTGCACCTAGGGATCGTTGTACAGACATCCCCAAAGGCATTTCTTAAATTCTGAACACGTAATCTCAATGATCTTTTACAGCTACTTTAGATTTTTTTGTGTGTTTACATGTATGTGTGTGCTTCTAGTTTCCTTTAAAAAAAAACAAAACAAAGCAAAACAAAACAAAGCAAAACAAGCAACAACATCAACTAACAAAGGAAAAACAGAAAAAAACCCACAACATAGGCCACAGGAGAATTTGTGGAGCTACAGGTCCCTTTCCAGGCTCTGGGAGATCATGTTCTTTAGTGACCACAGGTTCCTCCTGACCTGTCCCCAACAGAGACATCTTCTGCCATCCTTTCAACCTGTTCCTGTACAGCCATGTTCCCTCTCTTCCCTCCCATCATTCCAGTTATTGTCTCTTCCCCCATCCAGTCCCAGTCTGCACCCCCTGAGCAGTTAATCTCAGCTCAGCTCCTCCCTGCAACACTACCTCCCTACCTCCCCCTTTGAAGGTACCCTCACTCTTGTCGCTGCTTTCCCCATTGTTACCGCCCCTGTGAGTTCCCAGCTGCTTGCCCAGGCAGCTAACTGACTTCTGTGCAATGGTAAAAAGCAATAACAGTGCTAGTTACTTAGTGAGTTAATGTCCTGACAGAAATGCAAGCAGAGATCCAGCTCCTTCTTTGGAAGGACTCTGTTTTTCTCTGGTAGTAATTTACGTGTTCTTACATTAAAGCCTTCTCATAAATCATCACTTAAAAATATAGCAGATCACTAAAACAGCAATAAGTTTTATCCTCAAACTAATGAGCAAGTCATACGAGCAGTTGGTACAACCTTTTGAGAAAAACAAGATATGAAAGAGTGAGTGTTGGATAGCCAGAATGTGGAAATGAACATTTTGCTGCTACCAAGACTGTTATGGGATTTTTAACTAGCACACACTTTGTGTCCCAGTGTTCGGTATGTATTCAGAAAGGGTTGTCTCTAGCAGTGGAGCTTTACCTACTGCCTCGCTGGGGTATTATTTGTTCAACAGAGACCAAGAGTACGCTGAATGCCAGCCACTGGCTCCTAAGGAACAGCAGTTTTCTTTGGACTTCTTCCAGTCACATCACAAACCCAGCTATTCTTCACTTACACTACGTGCTGAGATTGCAGCTTAGGGCTGAATCATTAGTGTACAAGCAATTTTATCAACTTGAAGTTTTGTGAGCTTGGGTAAAGATCCAGATGAATGTCTGGATAAAGCTGATGGTAGAACCCCCTACATAACGTGCATTTTCAGAAAATCCTGAGGAGATTCCTATTTGTACCCTTGCTATCTCTGTCTACATGGCTAGATGGCTGAAGCTACAACAATAACTCTTTTAGCCAAGGAGTGATTATTTTACATTTCCATTATTGTAAATGGAGTTCTCCTATCCACCACTTCGCAAATCCAAGACTGCAAACCAAGCTTTTCTGGACAAGAACATATTGCTGCTTGGGGCGGAGAGGCTTACTTTTTTTTTTTTTAACAGAATTGAGCTATTTAAGGCAGAGCTTAATAATTATTTAAAAAAATGGTTTTAGCTAAAAATAGGGGTTTTTTTCTTTTTAACCATAAAGGCAAGTTTATTTGTGTTGCTTAAAATATGATTGAAAGAGACTTTTTTCTTTAATTTCAACAGTTACTTAACTTACATTTCGTTAGTCTTGCATTGGTTTCTTGTCGTGTCTATGCAGGTCAAAATGCCTTCTTGCACACCAAAGTTTCATTCACACTGACATATTAGACTTCAAAACAAGCTGTTACAATCAGGTAATGGTTTCAACTGAAAGACAGAATTTAGGAATCTCTGCGGCACAACAGCTCCTGCAACTGTTAGATTCAATGTGACAACTCCCATTACCTTTCAGTGCAAGTCAGTTATATGGTCATTAACTATCTTTAGCATGTCACAGAATTTTAACTGGCGAACAGCAGTGGTGCCCAGCCATGGTCCTGGCTAGGCTGGAGCTGGGGTAGAGCCAAAGCTGGGACGTGACATGCTGAAGAACTGGAGTAGCCAAAGATCCTTCCGGTGCAAGGTCTGGATCGTAGCTGCTTATGAGCCAAGCAAAGAAGCAAGATGAGTCACACTAAAGAACAAGGTAGGAGCATGCTCCAAAGCTGCATTGAATACTGTGAAATTAAGGAACCTAGGGAGGTTTTGAGATCCAGGGAAAAAGGGTATCCTGGAAGAACACCAGGACTAGGAATAAAAAATTAAGCTTGTGCAGACAGTAAAAATTCTCAGAAGAAATTGCCAAAACTGAGAAACTAGACTCTGGAAGGCTATCCAGGCAGACAGCCTTTTGCCCTTGTGTCATCAGAGGCCATTTAATATTTGAAGCATTTGTGTGAAACCAAACGTATTGCTTTGTGCTCCTTTATTTACACACAACATGATTGGTTGTGTGATCACCAGCGAGTAACAGTTGACCTACTGGCTTAGCTAAATCTGATAAAGATATAATTAGGCAAGTAGCATTCTAGCACTGAAGCAACATAAATGAAAAACTCATTACTCAGTATCTTATTTAATACGCTTACACCCAATATTAGTATGCAGAATTTTTCAGCATCAGACTCGGAGAGCAATAAACAGCTGCGATAGCCATTATACCAGTGAAACCAGGAGTTAGACATGATCTATAGCCCATGGAGAGTGACAGACACCTCTATATCAGACCTCTTGTATCTAAATAGCTTCAGGAAGTATCTGTCCCTGTGGTTGCAATACTAATTTAAATACTGAGTGTATAAATGTAGATTAAATGAATCTGAGCTTCAGACTACTCACAAGAGTAGTGACAAATGAGGAAAGGTTTAAGGAGGTGTCATCTCTGATATTGGCTAACACTGTCTGGTGGTTGCTTGAGAAGATTTCTACTGCTTGTGTCCAGAGTACAACCCTGGTTTAATTTTTACAGTCCAGCTGGCAGTGGTTCTGTCAACAGGTTTTCCTCTAATATACATAGCAATTTTTCCCATTAATTAAATTTTCACATTTATTCAACCTTCTAATGAAGGTGATGATCTTTTTATTCAATTGCTTTACAAGCACTGATATAAAATAAACATGATTATTTGTAGACTTTGGAACCATGGTTTTTAAATGTCCAGCTATCTTGTAGTCTATTGAGCTGTTTTAAAACTCATCATGTCAGAGTGTGTGAGAACAATTGGATTTCTCTGCCTGGATAATGCTGGTAGGAGATTATGCAGATTCTTCTTATGTTTGTTTTATTTGCATCCCAAGACATTTTGAGGTCTTTATCACAGAGATGCTTATTTCCATTTTTCTTTTATTAGTCTCAGATGCTTTTATGATTAGTGTCTTGCTCTAACACTGATTAATGAAAAATGTAGATCTTCTAAAATAATAAGCCACTAAAAATGATAAATCATGTTGTTTTCAGACTATCAAAGTGTACAGCAGCTGGTATTGAATTTGCAGGAGTAATCCTCTCATGTGCTTAGTGTTTAAACTTTTGTTAAATTCATTGGGACTTGTTAAAACTAAACATTTAGTTGGAGCTACTGAGTAGCTATACCTCTTGTACAAAAAAAATGAAACAATAGTGAAATTTCAAAGTGAGAAACAGTATAACACCGTCGCAAAAACAGCAGTTTGAGTATCCTTAAGTTTGTCTAATCTTGAGCCCTTAACAATGCTTTTTAAATCATAGAATCATAGAATGGTTTGGGTTGGAAGGGACCTTTAAAGATCATCTAGTGCAACTTCTTCATCTGACATCTTCAACTAGATCAGGTTGCTCAGAACCCCGTCCAACCTGACCTTGAATGTTTCCAGGGATGGGGCATCTACCACCTCTCTGGGCAACCTGTTCCAGTGTTTTACCACCATCAAGGTAAAAAATTTCTTCCTTATATCTAGTCTGAATCTACCCCCCTTTAGTTTAAAACCATTACCCCTTGTCCTATGGCTACAGGCCTTACTGAAAAGTCTGTGCCCATCTTTCTTACAAGCCCCCTTTAAGTACTGAAAGGCCACAATAAGGTCTCCCCGCAGCCTTCTCTTCTCCAGGCTAAATAACCCCAGCCTGTCTTCATAGGAGAGGTGCTCCATCCCTCTGATCATTTTTATGGCCCTCCTCTGGACCCGCTCCAACAGGTCCATGTCTTTCCTGTGCTGAGGGCTCCAGAGCTAGATGCAGTACTCCAGGTGGGGTCTCATCAGAGCAGAGTAGAGGGGCAAAATCTGCTGGCCACGCTTCTTCTTATGCAGCCCCGGATACGGTTGGCTTTCTGGGCTGCAAGTGCACACTGCTGGCTCCTGTCCAGTTTTTCATGCACCGGTATCCCCAAGTCCTTCACAGGGCTGCTCTCAATCCCTTCATCCCCCAGCCTGTATTGATACCAGGCATTGCCCTGACCCAGGTGCTGGACCTTGAACTTGGTCTTGTTGAACCTCACGAGGTTCTTGAGATTACCATATTTTGTTATTATTATTAAATTTTTATATGTCAACAATTCTATATTTATTTTATTTTACAATGTAGGTAGGTCCTGCTGCCCAATGAAATGATTTGTACCCAATCTGGTACCCGTCTGATGCTGGTACCAGAACCATTTTGGAAACCTGCCTGGGACTGCTTCCATTTCAATGCAGAACACACACAGCTCATCACTGGGCCAAGCTCGTTTTTTGTTTTATCTTTCCTTTCAGCACAAATTCTCCCCCAGATGATGAAAATAGCATGGAATGGTAATAAGAGTCTGATCGATATCTCAGTGCAATACCTCAAAGGTCTCATCCTAGTGAAGAAAAGTCTCAGAATGAAACATCCTAATAAAAACCTTTTTAATCCCTCAAAAATAACAAGTACAAAGCCCTGACAAAAGCACTCTTTGATGGAAACACTATAACTGAGAGCAGGTATTTCTGAACATTGGTTAATAACTTTTCTTCAGATATGTCATTACATTTTCCCTAGAAATTGCCCAGTTCCTTTGGATACTTTCCAGTCCTTTTTGACATACAGGGTAAGCAGTACAAAGCAGGTTTTATAGCACAGTAGTGGAGGAAATATTTGCCGATACTGGCTGGTTGAATGCCACAAAGAGACAGACAGAAAGACTCTTTGAAATTAAGTCTTCAGGTTTACTTTGCAATTTTTCATGCACACATTGTCAGTTTCCAAGATGTTTGTACAATAGGACAAGGTCCAGGAGATGCACATAAATAACAATTTGCAAAGATTTTCCAAGTAGAAGTGCTCACCTAGTAACACTGAATGTGTCTAATGACTTGAGATCAGAGTAGTAGGGCAGAGGAAGTTGGCAAAAGCAGGGATGGATGCAGCCACAAACTGAAGAGGAGAGATGAAAAGCCAAATAGCTACTGCTTGGGAGAGGGAGGAGGAACTACTACTCTCTGCGGTCCCACAAGAAATCCAAGCCTTGAATTTGGAAAAACAAACAAAAGTTTCTCTGAGGAGGGCAACTGCTGGTATTAAAATGTTCAATATCAGCATCTAAAGTCAGTTAAAGGTCAGGGTTCATTACAGTGAATAAGATGAAGAAATAAATGATTAATATTCAATATTTCAGTTCGTTATTCATGTGACCATGTAAAAGTCTACCGTGGCACAAAGTCCAATTACTGTCTCTGTCCTTGACTTCCTGATCGATCTTGGTCAAGACATTTTTTTATTCCCTCTATGCCATCAATGCACATGTAGCCCTTCTTCAAATTAAGGCACACATGACTGATATAGAAGTATTGATGTTTGGTATGGATAGGTTTTGGACTTAATAACATTTTGAAAAATGGGGCTTTAAGTGAGAGGTAGTTGACCGTTGCCTATACCAAAAGAAAGGGAAGGAGCTAGAGTACTGCTAATTGAAAGCACAAAGGAAAAATTGCTCAGGTAGAGTAAGCGCTGCTACTCACCTCCTGTATATGAGGACAAAGTTCCAGACAACAGATTACAACAACAAATATCACTGCTGAAGACTATCAGAGAGCTAGATGAATCTGCATTTTCTTGTTTGTCATTATCACATCACCTGAATTTAAATTCCAAAAGAAGATCTTAAGGATAAGTTAGACATACCTCTTCCAGAAATTACATAGACTTAGCCATCCTCCTCGCAGGTTGGATGGTTTGGTTAGTGTTCAAAATCTCTTCCAGAACTATTTTGTAAAGACTCTGATTTTTTTTATGGTGTAGAAATGCTGAGGAAGACGCACACCCAAACCCATTGAAGTCTTCAATAAAGAGAAAAATGCATCGGCATCCACAGGTGTATGACAGTGTGACGTCTCCTACTCCAGAAAAGCTACTTCACAACACAGGAGTCTCTCTCACAAACAGCACCATGGAGTGACACCCAGCCCATGGAACTGCATTCAGAATGGACGGGGGTTCATTCATGAGGTGAACGCAAGCACATGATATGTAAAACAAGAGTGAGGAACAAGTCTCAGAGGTATGTCACAATGTAAATGAGTCCTGATGGAAGATGGAATTGACGGCTCTGAAAATCTTCAGTCAGGGAGAGCAGTGAGTTATAACATAACTACCCTATCATGCCAAGAAGCTCAAGACTGCAGAACAGTCCAATAACCTCCACAGTCATTTTCATTTTGAAAAACATAATAAAAACTTAGTTGTCAGGGATATTTATGTTGGGTGGTAAGAGAGAGCGCACGTAGCAAACACTTCTGCTGCTCAAGACTTGTCTGTGCACAATAAATCACAAAACACCTTGTTTTTTTCAGTGCAAAAGTATACATGGACCTCATATTACAAAATCCAAATGTTCCTACTCAACTTCTTACTCCAGTTAATGAAATAGCCCCCAAATTTGGATAATCCATTTATAGGAAATATTTACCTTATACAGTGTTTCAAGTAATAGTTCTCTGTTCATTTAAGAATCATTTCCTATGAGAATTTTAGCAAAATAGCAGCTCATTACTTGCAAATATGTTACCAAATATGTAGTGGTACAAACACTCTGTTTGGAAGAGCATAGCTGACTTTAGAAACACAATTTAGAAATTACATTTGACTGGCTTTGGTCAGAACAAACACAAGAACTGAATGAAAAAAACCACAAACAGTGCAGAACTGCTGGATCTCAGTGGCAGAATGCCTTGCAAAAGGAATTTGGGTGAGAAATTACACATAGTCAGATAAAAAACTCGTGAAATGTGCTGTCAGGAGAGTGGTGGAATGACTAATATACCTGGAAGGAAGTTAGAAGATATGATAATGAATATGAAAGTACAGAAGAAAAATAAAAGCATAAAAATTGATGCATAAAAGCATTAGTGAAAAGAAAGATTCATGGGAACTAGAAGCAAAACCACTTCCTCTGTTGGAAAGTTCCTTCCAGTTCCTTTATACTAGGACTTAAGGACTTTGCTGCAGGTATGAGTAACAGAGCCAACACTTTTGTAGCCTTCTCAAATTCATTGTTAACACAGCAAGGTGTACTAAACAAAACTGATAGTCTGAACAATGTCCTTTATATAATCGTCAGCCATTCAAACTAGCAGGATAAATGATGCCACATTACTACTCTCATAACCCCATTAGCAAAATCCAGGATGCTCAGAGGAAAACCACAAGGAATAACTTGTGATTAACTGATAAAGCTTGAACTGGTTTGCATATGGGATTATCCACAAATAGGAACCACATTTACAGAAATAATAGTGTGTTAGAGACAATTCACACATATGCACAAAGGAGCAGGGTATATTTGCCAAACAAACTCTTGCTACCCAGCTGTAGAAGTGATGTAGATGAGATCTGTAAGTCTGGACTTCTCTATTCCAGGCTGGAAGCTAAAGGCCAAGATGTTAAGGAACCAGGAAGGTTTCTGTTTTGCAGACTGACAGGCATCAGTATCAAACGTCATTGCATGAATCTATTTTTACTGATCTAATATATTTTTAATTACACCTGCAACAATTTCATGGTCCATTAGTTATATGTCTTCCACTATGCCAAAACCTGAGTGTGGGTCAAAACTTAGCATTGGGAATGTGAGAAAAATGTGACAGCAAGAATTGCAGAAGGCTTATCTCAGTAGCCTGAACATCATTTTCTGTGATTTTGAGATGTTTCCACTTTTCCTGTCCATGCCAAAGGACAACAGACAAACAGGAGGTGAAGGTAGAAGTTTGCAGTTTTAAAGTTCCCTCTTTGCATTCTGCAGACTCCCTCGGAGAAAATCTGAATGCTGCCCTCCAGATTGGCAGAGCTAGGATTCACAGCTTCGAAGATGGTGTCTTTTTAATGGATATGAATTCCACTGGACATAAAGAAATAGTGTCTACTTCTGCTCTGGCCAAGTGACCCCCTAGTACCACTTAGTTACTATGGTTTCTGCAGAACTGTCCTCCTTGGATTAGGTCCTACCCACTGGAGGAAAGGAGTATCTACAGCAAATCCATCATGAGTTCTTCAGT
>VYZW01017104.1:0-15308 GCA_013401315.1 Balaeniceps rex
CCAACCCAAAGCATTCTATGATTCTATGATTCTATATTGAGGGAACTTCTGGAAGTCTTTCCTTTTGATAAACAACTGCTCCAACCTTGCACAGAGGGAGCAAAATGAAAGTAAAGACAAATCAAACATGGCTAACAAGAGTGAGCGGATAGGTATACAGAATTGCACAGCTTGTTCCGAGACAGATATGCCACACATTGAAAAGGCAGCTGGAGACTTGGAAGAAAGTTTTGCCAGAAGGTGGGATTAAAAAAAATACACAAAAAACTATGAAACATTTCCCCCTGAAACAGGGATTTCAAATTGTATGTTGTAAAAATGTGTGTGCATGCATGGGTGGGGGGCGTGTGTGTTTAAATATTTACAGAAGTTACACGACTGAAGGAGGTGGTGAAAATGTCATTACTACAGGATGAAATGTGAATACAATAATTCGCACATCTGTGCATGCACAAATGGAGTTGAGGTTCTACTTTTGCGGTGCATATTGGAATACCTCCTAGAGGCAAAGCAGCAGGGAACTGCATCTGCGCATCCAAGTGTCCCAGTATTCATCATCTGTTACCTCCAGTCCAATCAAAACATCTCGTCTCAAAGAAGTGATAACAACATTTTCAGTCTTGCTTTTACTGCCTGTTGCCACAGCTCTGAGACCAGAACACAGTATTGCATGATATGTACTATGCGTATGATGTATTACATACAATGGCACTGACAAGCTTGGTAGCAGTGCTGATACCCTGCCCTTGCTGATGACCAAGAAGAAGTGACTTGGTGCCACCTTCCACATTTTCATTTAAAGGTTTACTGGGAAAAAGCCACAATACTGAGTATGGGGCATGAAATGATTGACTATAAACTTGCTGGATTAGCTAGCTTGAAGAATTTTGCCGAGTCAAATGTTGGGATAGCAATTGCCTTCTTTAGTTACATATAAGGTGGTCTGAAATATTTTCACTGGAAGCACAAGATGAACATTTGTGGTCTTACTTGTATTTCTGTGGTTTTAGGTTTCCTCGAAAGAAATATGGCTTTACAATCAATAAGAGATGTGGGTGATAAAGATTCTTCATTTAGCCATGAACCCACAGAGCATAAACCAGAGCTACAGGTGGAAGCTCAGATGTCCTGCAATGCTACTAACATTTCCCTCTGTGTGAACAGTCAATGTCAGTTAGAAAGAGAGTCGTGCTGTGGGGGACATCGTCTTTGTGTCACAGTTTAACCCCAGTTGGCAACTAAGCACCACACAGATGCTCGCTCACCCTCCCCCCCGCAGTGGGATGGGGGAGAGAATTGGAATCAGAAAAAAAAAAAGTAAAACCCGTGGGTTGAGATAAAGGCAGTTTAATAGGACAGCAGAGGAAGAGAAAGTAATAATAATAATGATAAAAGAATATACAAAGCAAGTGATGCACAATGCAATTGCTCACCACCTGCTAACCGAAGCCCAGCCAGTCCCTAAGCAGCGATCGTTGTCCCCTGGCCAACTCCCCCCAGTTTATATACTGAGCATGACGTCATATGGTATGGAATAGCCCTTTGGTCAATTTGGATCAACTATCTTGGTCTGTGCCCCCTCCCAGCTTCTTGTGCACCTGGCAGAGCATGGGAAGCTGAAAAAGAAAGTCCTTGACTAGTCTAAGCACTACTTGGCAACAACTAAAACATCAATGTGTTATCAGCATTATTCTTATATTAAATCCAAAACACAGCACTATACCAGCTACTAGGAAGAAAATTAACTCTATCCCAGCCAAAACCAGGACACTTTGGTACTTATTTCTGGGTATCCCACAAGGCCACCTGGAGTGCAAATCTTTTGCTCTAAGAAATAAAGGGTGACATGAGGCTGTTAACTACAAAAGGAAATGCATCGACTGAATGCAAGACTGAGATACTCAGAGGACAGAAACAAGACAGTTGCAGAGGAGGTTTGTTTTGAAGGGGACCACGTCTTCAGTCCTGCTGCTCGGCTGACGCAGAACACCTCAGAGATCACACACAAGTCACGAGCTGCAGTAACAGCTTAAGGAAATCCAGTGTACTTGGCAGTGCCCGCCCAAGCGTGTTTGCGAGGCCAGTGTTTCCTGGAACTGGCATGCTGCTGCCTCCCCTTGCAGCTCTCCCACTCCAAACACTGTGGGTTGTTTTGTGAACAGCCTCATTTGCTGCATGCTGCACTTGCCCAGGGCTGGAAATCCATCTCCCCTCTTCTCCCCCCCTCCCAGCCTGCAGCTAGTTTTGATGGGATGTTTTTCTCCCTGCATTAGCTTGCTCTCTGCTTCTCTCCCTGAGCTGGGCCTGTTTCCCCCTCCTAATTATTCATGCAGGAGAGCAGATGGCAGGGGGAGTGGATTTCTCACTCACTGGGAGCGTGCTAGCTTATACAGACACTAGGTTTTGTCACACAAAGGGGGAATAACGCCAACTGCAGAAGAAAGCAAGATATTCCAGAGCCTCGTTCCTAGCATCCCCTATTCTCTGTTCTTCGTTCAAGCAGGATATATTTTGGGCAACACCATTCAGTTCTCAGTGTGTATTTATGCCAGTTACATCACATCGTGCTTTCTCCTTCTCTTGTTTTAAATTTTTAATTAGGCTGAGAAAACAATTCACAGCATATCATTTATCAAAATGAATGCAGCTTTTTCATCTCAAGAAATAGCTGCAGTTCAGTGCAATTACGAACATTTGGGAGCAATATTTTCAAGTCTGCAGTGGAAGCGTAAGTAGCCCCCTGCAAATCTTCCATATTCAGACAGCGCAGGTCAGTTGCGATGAGGTAAGTAAGTGGGACATGGGCAGGATCTTTCTGACCTGAGGGGAGGACGTACGTACAGCTTGCTTGAAAACTACACTAGGACACTCACCAGCCATCCCTATGCCTGGTTCAGTGATGAGGGCATTGCTGGGAGTGTTTCCAACAGGCAGCCTGTACAAGCCATGCTGTTTTGTAGTCCAGCAGTATTTACTGTCACAAAAATAGGCCACTCCATGCCAGTTGGCCTCAGTACCCAGGGACACTCCTGGACATGTATAATCTATTAGACTAGATGTAACTGTGCTACAAGTACCCACACAGGCATCTCAGTTTTGCTGGCCCAAGTGACCTTTTCATTAACATGCCAAAACGTTGCCACTGGAATGTGGCTGCAATTATCATTGATAAAGCTTCTGTTGCAGTTACCACCATCACCAAAATAAGATGCAGATGAGAATATACATACACTTAACCAGCCCTTGCAGTCTGACCAGCTCTAGCTGACAAACCACTATTAGGGACATTATCAGCAAAGCTACTGTTGTAGCATCATTAATAAAGAACAGCAATGTTTTACACGAAGTCTTTCAGTCAAAATTTTGCCTGGTAGGTCCTGTAGCAATAACAAAGTGCAATCACCTTTTGATTTATAGTGACATTCAACGGGTACCGCAAGAACAGCACAGAGAAAGAAGTCATTGGTAAAGGCCACTGGGGTCTGTGCTGTTTTAATTGAAGCAACAATGCTGTCTTTGACTGCTACACAAGTACTGCCAGGCTTGCAGAGGTTTTGCTGTTTTTCAGAAAGCCTGAACCGAAATGACCTTGCAGAAAGCTATATGCAACTGAAAACAGCTATTCAGAAAGAATGGACAAGTCAACCAAGTCCAGATTTTAATCTGCAGTTTCAAAAGCTTCTCTCTCATGCTGTAAATTAAGGTAACTGAGTTGTAAATCAACAGAGTTGCAGTGGGGGAAAGCTGGTGAGAGAGGAAAAATCAGACCTGTCTGATGTTTAGCACAAATAGAGCAAAAGCTCTATTTCAATTTTATGTCAGAAGAATGAGCAGCAGGAGCCAATGGGCTTCTAAGCAGCCATTTACCAGTTTATCAAGGCAGGTCTTGCAGAGAAAAAGTCAGCAAAGAGGAATGAGGGGAAAAAACCCACATGACAAAGTAATTTAAGGTACTGTCTTCAGACATCAGAACCCGTTTAATTAAATCTCTTACTAATGCAAATGCCACTTTGCTTCCATTTGTCATCAGTGATGCTAGACTGTCAAGGTGACACAGACAAAGGAAACTTAAGAAATGTGTTTTCATTACATGTCTCACAGATAAAAGCTTCGGCAGTCTGAGCAGAAAAAGGAAGAATTACAACATTCCCTGGTTCCATCATATGTAACATGCAGCACACATACCTCCCTTATAGAATGGTTTCTCCATCACCACAAAACTTATACTATTGTGGCTATAATGCGCCTACTAATCAACTTCTCTTTAATTGGGTCCCTGCCACATGTAATTGACATGTGGCTTTTGCCATGAAGCCAGTCAATAACTCTTCTTTTCAGACGACAGCAGAAAAAGTGTATTCAAAGAAGGTAGCTGTAAGAAAGGCAAACTGAATAATCCATCAAGATTCAACAGGCAAGCATGAACTCATCTCAGTCATGTTTTGGTCTATCAGTCATACAATGATCAATCAATCAATGAGGAGTTCAATCTCCTGAGCCCAAAGTTGCATGATGGGATTCTTAACTGCTTTGGACTCATGCCCTTCCAGCCCAGCTGAAGTTGAGACTTGGCCAAACACTTCAGAGTGTAACAGTGTTTTGTTGAATTGGGAATTTAGACATGGAATCATGAAAAGAAGTTTTTTGTGCAGTACTATTGTTTGCAGAAAACCTGGAAACATGTAAGGCTATTTACAGCAATAAAGACATGCTAGAATATCAACAACTTTCAGAGTCAACCAGGAGGCTTCTCTGAGCAGCTGAAGTTGCGTTCACACAGCAGGGCCTCGGGAAACCACTTCGAGACACTTGCTATAGGGTTATTCCAAGAATTTAAGCCCAGGCACATTAGTACCCAAAGCAATGTTCTCCAGCCCTATTAGCATTTGTTATTTGCAATACCAGTATGCAGAAACAACCTTCTGAGCAACCCCATGCCACCCCCTTGCTGTACTTTATAACTTGGATTTCCTCCTCCTCCACTCCCAACTGTTGCTGACTCACTGGCAGGGTTTTTTCTTCTTCCACTTTGCTGTAATTGCTTTATGTTGAGGTTCTATTGATCTGTTGAGGATGTGAGTGGGGGAATTTCTTGACAACTCTGAGGCCACAGGTCTCTGCCTGCTGGCAAGCAAGCATGGGGAAGTCAGATGGGCAGAGGTGCTGGGCCAAATCTCAATTCCCTTTTACTGAACACCATCTCTCCTGTGCCAGCGACACCACCACTCTTTATGTAGCCGAGCAGAAGCATTTAAATGGCCACATGAAATTGTGGTAGTTCCTGCCTCCCCCAGGCCCTAGGACAGACAGAAAAAACAAAAAAGCAAAGAAAAATCTAACAGAAGAACAGGCAGGCTAAACATGTTAATCTACAGTGATACAGATGTTTGATCCCGTGAGTTACAGAACCTAGTCTCCTTTACCACGTAGTTTTCAAAGTCCTGTAGTTCTCTTCCTTGGGAATTGAACTGGTGTTCCACCCACCGCTCACATTGAACAGACCATTTTCTGGTTCCTTCAGTGTTGTGCATCCCCTCTTCAGGCAGCAGAGCCTGCTGGGAGCCCTGAGCACAGCCACATTGGTTCTCACCCACTGTTTCCTCAAATGTTAATAGCTTCAGGATTACCAAAAGGGCCACAGCAATGACCAGGGATGCTTTAGAAGTCTCATTACTGGTTAACGAAACAGATATTCTGTTTGTCATGAACCAGCTCACACTGTGCATCCAACCAGCCTCTCGCCTGATTTAAAATTCTGAGGTTTTCCCTAGCCAAGCTTCCAGGCATGAAGGTGCCAGCACTTCAAACCTCACTATTCCTCAAACCTTTGGATTGGCTTTGTTGTGTGGATGCAGTCAAAGTTGGGCTGAACAGAATGCACAAAGTACTTGCTTCTCTTTGTATTGCACAAAGCTCTTTCATTAACAGTTCCTGCAATGCAATGTCATTTTGCCATTCAGCGTGAGAATTGTTGGTGAAAATGGATTAGTCCTTTTATTTGGAGTACTCCCAGCATACGAGAAGAGGGATTTGATAAAACTGAAGGTCCACTGTGGTTCAGAAAGCAATTTTGATGTGCACCTAAGTTTTTGCAAGACATTCATTCTCCAGCCATGCAAGCTGCATTGCAGCCAATATTAGAAAAAAGGAAAAAATGAGTGGGTGTAATGAGACGATTGCAAATAGGGTGTGCAAACATAGAAGATGCTCTTATGTTCTTGTTTGGGAGATTTTTGTAAGCAGTTGCACTTTGCTGCCTGCAACACACAATACTTAGTAGGCTGGATGGGCTGTTCTGCCAACGTGTCGGGTGAGCAGTTCAGTTCAGGCTGCCTAATTTGCCTCCTTAAAACAAACACTTCAACACTCGGTTTCTTTAATTCAGGCCCCTCTAAATATCTCCTGGCCTGTAAGCCATTTTCAGCTAGCAACACAGCTGAAATACAGTGCTGGTAGAAACTGAGCTGTCATCTTGCTTTGATGTCAAAGGGATTTTGTAACTTGAACCCCTGATTGTTTTGGTATCAAGACTACAAAGCAAGAAATATGCCTCTACTTGAACAAGCAAGATACCTGCCAAATAGCTGTGCACAGTGATATGTGGCTGCCTGTGACCGACACCTTTTTCTGCTAAAACGGGAGCACAGGTCCATTGCGAAGAGCCATTGGCAGTGCAGAATGTACCTCAGCTTTCCCTGCACTGGGTCCCCAGAGAACAGCGGCTTAGTCTGACTGGAGCATGTAGCAGCCTGTTGTTGTCCCAGCCCCTTGCCCTTGAGAAAGTGGCTGCCTGTAGCAGTGGCAGGAACTGCTGCTGCCCAAAGGAGAAAGGAATGACTTGGTGTAAAGCTCTTCAGGCTGCCTGTGTCCCATGCATCGTCAATGACCTTGGCAGCCTATACGCAAGGCAAAACTAACAACCTGAGGAGGAGTCACAGGGTGTAGCAGTTTCTGCAACAACCGTACTTTCCAGCCTAGCTAGACAAATTAAGAGGCAAGAGAAAGGGGCCTGCTGGGTCCCTTGAGAGGCCAAATTGCTGTAGGCTGTGCTGTGGCTGTTTCACTCTTTGTCTTTGGCAGAGTTACTTCCCAGAGGTTGGGAGACAGGTATGTTTGCATGGCATGAGTACTGCTGCTTACGGAGCAAAAGGCACTATAAAGCAGCAACGAAGAACAAGGATGGCGTACCAAGGTGGTAGGAATAACATGGAGGGCCTAAAGCATTAGCCAGGCAGCGCTTGCAACGAACCGCGTGTTGTGGTTTAACCCCAGCCAGCAGCTAAGCACCACACAGCCACTTGCTCACTGCCCACCCTGGTGGGATGGGGGAGGGAATCAGAAGGACAAAAGTGAGAAAACTCATGGGTTGAGATAAAAACAGTTTAATCATTAAAAATAAACAACCACAACCACCACCACAACAACCACAACCACCACAAAAACTTGAAAGGAAAAGAGAAAAAAAGAAAAATAACAAAGTGAGAGAAATAAAACCCAAGACAGACAAGTGATGCAAATGAAAACAACTGCTCACCACCAACCAACGCCCACCCCGTCGCCGAGCTGTGCCCCCCCGCCAACCTCCTGCCCAATTTTATTGCTGAGCATGACGTCATATGGTGTGGGATATTGCTTTGGTCAGTTGGGGTCAGCTCCCAACTTCTTGTGCACCCCCAGCCTACTTGCTGGTGGGGTGGTGTGAGAAGCAAGAAAGGCCTTGACTGTGTAAGCACTGCTCAGCAATAACGAAAACATCCCTGTGTTATCAACACTCTTTCCAGCACAAATCCAAAACACAGGAGGAGGGAGAGTGGGGTGGGACTGGTGTGCAGGGAAGTTGGGGGGGTGTCAGAGTTTGGGTGGGGGGCAATGGGCAAGTGGGGGGGTGCAGGCAGCACCCCGGGGGTCCAGAAGCAGAGGGGTTATGGCGGGGAGTGAGGAAAATGGGGGCATGGAGGGATGGAGGGGGAGAGGAGGAAAGGGGGAGTAGGAGGGCAGGGGAAGTGGGGGAGTGCATCACAGGGAAAAACAACTCATGAGGGGGGAACATGGAAAAAACTCATGAGGGGGGAGATGGACTGGGGGTGGGGAGGGAGACAGAAGGGGACACAGATGAGGAGCGGTGGTATGTGTAAACACAAATTGCGATGAACACTGCACGGCTGCTATAGAAGTGCGAGCTCCCATTGTTCAGGTAAGAGCAGTTTTACAGATAACAGAATAGCAATATGAACAACTGGGAACCAATTAAAAGAGAGCATGCAAGTAGATGGATTAAGTGTAAGAAATAAACCCAACAGGAGCCTAAGACTGAGGAAGAAATAGTTATCAACACCATGCACCTACCAGCAAAATAGAGGAATAAATAGCCACTATAAACAGCACAGCCCTCTTGGGGAAAGCCTCAGGACTCTAGCAGCTCATCAGACCCTTCCCCTCTCACACACATGATTTTCTACATAACATTTAACTGTGTTAATGAGGCTTTTCTGTATTAGCGAGGATTGAGAACGTACAATATTGTAGCAAAGCTAACAGGTAAGATCGGGCAATCAGCCATTGCCATTCTTGCCTGCAACTCATCACACAACTTTTCTGGTGTGGAGACTGAAGACAGCAGTGAGGTTTCTTCCCATGATACTGAGCTGCAACACACTGACGAGCTCAGACTCTCAAGGATGCAAGGGTCAGATTTTCACCTTTATATCCTTTTCCTTTCCTAGGATCTTCCACAGCTTACTCTGAAAACTGCCAGGTCCTGTGGTGTATGTCTATATCATTCCAGTAAAGGAGCTCTGTCCTTATTTGTAAATAATGCAGGCATTTTCATGAACATCAGATAATCTTCGGTTTGTTATTGGTATTCTAGCTCTAGGGCTCCTATGAACTTTTAAAAATCACACTTCAGCCCTGAAAAGAAGGATGCTAACCCTTTCCCCTGGAATTATCTAACAACTTTTCCCGACTTGACATCATCAGCTATACTAAATGAGTGGTCATTCCAGAGAAATAAAGGTAGACACAATATTGTGAAAATACACAGTTAACCCGGAACTTAATCCACAGTGAATCTGTAGTTGGCTCACTGTAATCACTATTACAGTACACATCAGAAGAAATCCCCGTGTGCCCACAAATCCACTTCACAGAGCATAAACCACCAAAAACCACCACCAACAGCAAAGTCTTTCTACTTCTTCCTAGCAACAGGCTTAACCTTGACCCTAAATTTTTTTTGAATTTTCACATACAATATGACAAAACATTAGGAACCTGGAGATTTTTAACAACTGAAATATGGGGGGAAGCCTGGATAGAAGGAACAGCCTTTCATTAAAACTACAGCAAATTCTCAGAAGAGTTTGAAAGTATAGTTTTTCAATCTTGTATTTGGGAAGATTTGAAGTGTCAACCCTTTCATTTTCCTTTGTCAGAATGAAAGATGTAATTTCTGATCAAAAGAATTCAGCATCTACTTTCAGAAAGGGTTTTCTTTCAGTACATTTCTGTCTCTGTGGACCAGAGAAGCTAATTTTGAAATGTTTAAGTTTTCCATGGATGAAAGCTCTATTTCTGGACCTGCTCTATGTTGTGTGCCACTTGGTCTTTGTGCTGGGAAAGAGCTTTGAAACCACCTCTCAGGCACACAGAATGAAGCCAGCCCAATTCTGCTCTTTGGTTGTGGAGTTTAGCATCACACAGGGCTGACACCAAACTGAGAGGGTTTACATCATAAATGACAGATGGCAAGATGGTTGCCACCCCTATCAACTCTGTCCTGCCACCAGCTCTTGAGTCTGAACCTGCCTGACACCAGGACAGCTCCAGTTTATAGCTGTTAAAGGTGAAAGGATGTATTTTTCACGTCAGCCGAGCGGAACAGTTGGTAATTTTTCCAGAGCAGAGATTACAGCAGGATGCCAGGCAGCCATCAATTCTGACATGCCATTTGGAGAGTCCCTGTTGCTGTGTACCAAATGTCTAATGCACAGCTCAGGAAAGAACTGGAAGGTGACTACCAGCTGATATGCATGTAATAAGCTGGTATTTCTGCAGCATGGTGATTTTTTTTCTAACAATCCTTTAAAGATTATAAAATATGCCTAACAGTTTGCTGAAAATGCTGAGATTTAGCCAAGATTTAGTCACACATACACACTGATGGGAGGTAAACATTCAGGTACACACACTGAACAAGAAGTTCTACAGATATTTCAGTTAGTCTAAAATGTTTAACACATTTAAGTTTGGAGATTGACATAGACACAGGCAATATTATAAAAAAGGAGGACAGTAATTTTCTGCCCTTTTTCCCCTTTGCAGATGGGGAAACAGTGAAGAAGGTTTCCCATTAAAGGGCAGACCCGGGCAGGGAGACTAGCCTTACAGAAGTCTATAGGTCTGGCTAGGGACTACTGAATGTTAAGTCAAAGCCACAGCATCATGTCTGAAGTGAAAGTGTATTTCAGACCTGTTAGTGAAGTGCTCTGGTACACTACCAACGCTTGGTTAGCAGGTTGTGGCTAGAAGGGAACACAGCTTGCCTAAACAGCAATCACCCTTTCCTGACCATACTGTTCTCTCATGAAGGCAGCGTTGCCCTTAATAGGTCACTGGATCCACTCTCCTGTGGAGAGAAGACATCCCCCAGGAAACAACATCTTGGCTGTTGGTTGTTTGGGCATGTGTACAGATAACTTAACTCTCCTGCTCCTACCCTCAGAAAGTCTCCATAAGGCTGACTCCTACTGTTCTGGGCCATCTGGATACATCAGTTCTAAAGTACTGTAATAGAAAAGCAGTCCATAATGTACTAGAAGATAACATGCAGTGTTAGCTGGGCACCAGAGATGAGGTAGATTAAGTATTTCCCAGCAGTTGTCGTATGCCATTTGTACTGTGCATGTAGGATGTGTGGGTATTTAACAGACACTGCTCTCACTTGAAATAAGATCTCATTGGCCAGATGGTACCAATTGTTTTACAGTTAATTTAAAAAAAAAATCCATATAAATCCTGATTAACCCATGTAGCTCTGTACTGTGAGAAAAATATTAGGTTGAATAGGTCACTTGTTACACCTTACAGGTCTTCCAGTGACCCAGCAAAACAACTAGTCTGCAGGGCTCCAATGGCCTTGGTTCAAGCCCTACCACTTTCTAACAACACTAGAAAGGGTAAAATTGCAGCAGCTGTTAGTTTTCATTGTTTACTTAAGAAAATGACCCACCACCTAGAATTAAGCTAAAACATCTTCCCTTGAAGTATTCCCTTGAAATACACAGTGTAAATTGCACGCCTTTCTTTGAGGTATTCAGGTCTAGTAACCAAGTAAGAAAGGCCATACAGTTACTGCAAGAAGTTAGCTCTTACACTATTATGTGCCTGAGGCAATTCACTGTCTCTCTTACAGAGGGAAGCAGCAAACATACCCCAGGCCAATATTCTGTGTGATGTAACTCCAGCCAACAATACAGAATTATGAGACTACTCTGATGCAAATGCATTGGTAAGAAAAAGGGTCATCTGCTGCCTCCCCTACCATTTTCCTCACAGCATTTCTGTTGCCCTGATTTGCTGCTCTTCTGCCTACAGAAGCGAAGGGTAATCCTGTTGTGCAACTACCTCCTTCTCCAGTAATTAATTTGTTTCTTGAAGGAATGAAACTAAATGACTTTTAATTTCATTTTGAAATAAACTGTGCTTTGCTTCTCCTTTTGCAGAAACTAGAAAAGAGCTGATTTTCTTCTGGATCGTGGTGTTCTTTCTTAGCATTGTGTGCTTGGTAAATTATATTAGCACAGCATGAAGTTGGCACAAGATATGTGATGCAGCCTCAACTGTAAAGTCAAAACTGTTTGGCTGGAAGAATAAAAGATATTGCCCCTGTCCCCTCTAACCCTGATATTCAGGGAAGAGGAAAAGCACAGTTTGGCTATGTTCCTTAATTTGTCATTAAAACATACAGATATATTCTACAGCAAATTCCTTTTGACTGATGCTAAATGCCTGACTCATTCTGTAGGCTGAGATCAGAAGAAGTGACAAATCTACAAAATTTGCATTAAATCAGTTTTAATATGACATACATTATACTTTCTTCTCTTGGATCAGAATCAACTCACAGATGTTACTTCAAAGGGTTTTGTTCAACCTATGCAAAGAGTCCTACCAACTGTACAGACTGGATGGCCAATAAACAAATCCAAGATAATTGATTCAGGATCTAGCCCCGATATATTCCCTGTCAAAAGGAACAACTTCAACATTTCCTCAGGGTAGGACCTCTTTAGCATGCCTCACTGGATAGATTTGGCCAAAGACACTCAATCCACTGAAGGATTCCACTGATATGTTGTCACGAAACACCTCTTTTGACACTCCCATAAGGTACCTCTGGATTTCAGATAAATTCAGATGCCCCGCAGAAAAATATTTCCATTAAAATAGCCAAAATTTTCTTTTGGATCAATTTCATGTTGAATAACTGTTTTTCCTGTTAAAGTTTTCAATGGTCAAGAGTTTTTGGTAGATGAAATGCCAACCAAAAAGCATTAAAGGGGCTTGTTATAATTTTTATTTTTCTCTCTGAAATCCTCTACTCCATTTTTATAACCAGCTTTGAAACTTACATACTCATTATTTCACATGGCAGGGCTTCATCCATGCTGAAGACCATAAAAATATAGTTATCTTAAAAGGACTCTCCACCTATCTTGCTCACCCTAGCAATGAGCAAAGTCTTCAGAGTTCAGAACCCCATTAGCTGCAGTTACCTACAGCTGGTAGCACTGAACCTCAAATTCAGCTGTTTTAGTCCTGAGGGAAGCTCACGCTACAGAAAAATGCAGTTTTTCCAAGACCTTTGATATCATTCTCTCAACGTCTTAAATATCCATGGATAATGTTAAGACAGGGTAGGGCAGAGGACTCCCAACCCCGAGGGAAACGGAATGAGGATTTGGCTCCATTTCAGGTAGCGACCCATAAAGCAGCTCCTGACTCAGCACCTTGGACAGGGGAACAAAGGCAGAGCCGACGGTCCTCGCAGAACAGCCGCCTTCCCACGTATGAGCACACACGTGAACCGAGTGGTGCTTCTTCCCAAGAGAGAGCAACCTGTGAGGCTTTCTTGGTTAGGAAGACTCCGAGAAGTCCTAGAGTTTTGACACTTGCAATAAGGATGTCAGGGAATAAGTACGGAGAGAAAAAGGGGATGAAATATGAACACAATCTCCAAATTACCTGCATTACTGACAGGTTTAGTAAGACCCCACAGTAGCTGCATTGTAGAGGCAGTGAGGTGAGGAATACTTCTTAACCACCACAGCTCTACACTGTTCCCAACATTTCAAGTCAATCCAAGGACAAGCAATATAAAAAAAAAAAGTAGTAGAAAAAGATAAAAATTAAGGTACATGTACTCTACTACCTTTCTATTAACCTGTAAAGCAATATGGGCAAATAACTTAATTAAGCAAATAGGATCAGAGATCTGACAAATGCCTTCCGTCCCATGGCAATTTACTGTAACTTGCTTGGCAAGAAATGCTGACAACTTCGCTAATATCTAGAGTGCAGGTTTGATTTTCATCAGCACAGCTAGTCTAGGCATTCTCTAAAAAGACTTCACCACACTTGAGAAGAGCTATATTTACTGCAGGGCCCACCATCAGTGAAGACATTTACGTTGTTCAGGAAATCAGTACATGCTGCCAATGTGCATATCTTTAAAAAGGCTGAGACTTTTTTTTTTTTATCTAGTCTTAGAGCAGCACTTGCCAAGAGTGTTATATCACAATCAGCAGGAGTTTGAAAAAAATTTTCCATATCTGTCTATTTGCAAGACTTTTACAGAAGACTAATAACAGTTGCATACAAAACATTGAGGAATTTTGTGTCAGAAAGGAGATCTAATAAAATACACATTGAATTTTTAATTCAGGTGAACGCATTTCTACCTTCCCTGAGAGGGGAAACAAAGCTGCTATCACAGCAGAATGTGCTAGTGTTCCATTTCAGAGCTATATGTAGAGAGACTAATATTATCTTTGCAGAAACGTCAATAGTAAGCTGCTCAAAAGACAGAAAAATAGAGCTCATGTGGGGGCACACACACACACATATATATATATAAAAATTTAAATTGCAAAGAGCCTGAAGGAAGTTGGCTACATTTCAATTTTAAGCAGAAAAATCAATTCCAGAGACTAGACAGTTATTCCCACAGGGTAAAGGCAGGAATATTTTCTGTATTTTCATTTAGTATTTTCTAAACTTCTGTTATCATTCTGAAATATGATACAGAGCAGAAGTGTTTCAGCATATGTTTGATATTGTTATTAATGAGGAAGAAACCGAAGAAAATACGGCATTAATGCATGCTGAGGGACTCTGTGGACACGGCTAGAGGACCATTTTGACTAAAATGCTGAATCCTGGCCCAATTCAATTACTATGAGGAATTTTAATTACTTTCTCTCATTAAAGGGGGTGTGCAAAAGTGTCCAGATTGTGATCTGCATACTCAACTCCCATAGCTAGATGAGGAAATATCACTTAAAGCATGCTCTCTCTGAAGTGACATGTTAATCAAAACTTAAAAATCTAGAGCAAGGACTAGGAAATATTGAACCAAAGGGATCTTCAAATGAGCGACTAAAGCTCTAGATCAGTCAGACCATCTAGATCAGCCAGATCAGTTTAACTTGGTTTAAGATACAACAGCTAGGTGTGAACTACACCCAGATTATTTAACATGAGTGAAAAATTTGCTGTAATGAAACAAAGTAGAAAATTTTTGAGGGCAGTAGAAGGTTTTAAGACTGTGGTTAACTTTTTTCTCTACAGCCATTTTTACAACTCAGAATAATGTGCTATACCTTTTCCTGAAACTAAAGCTCCTTCAGAAGATGTTGCTTAGTAACTCCTTTTTCAGAGGGAGCTACAGACCATATCAGTGCCAGGTACCCGCTCTGCTTTGAGCTTTACAAACTTATTATAAAGGCCTGTCCCCACCCTGGACAAGATACTTTGGCACCACTGAGTAGTCTCAGACAGGAAAAGGGGAGCAGGGTGGAAGACACTTTCTAGTCTTTTTCTCATTGGGTTTGCAATGGAAATCACAACTATTGATAAATGTGTTGCCAAACAGGCAATATATGTTTACTCATTTTGGTTCATTTGTCTCCATGGAACCCATCAGAGAAAATTAATCTCCTAGCCGGAAGTAAGTCGTTGTCAGAGCCAAACTCTTCCAGCTTGCCTGCAGGGATTTCCTCGCCTTTCACTGTGATTGAAGGTCTGTA
>VYZW01017105.1:0-33707 GCA_013401315.1 Balaeniceps rex
CGCTAAACCATTTTGCAGGCTGTGCAAAATGAACATGCCATTTTTATTACTACTTTGTCTGAAAGACCACATTCAAAACTCAAGAATTTCTCTTGCTGAAGAACGTGACAGCCCAACTGTTACCTCTGACCTTTTATCGGATCAGACCTTCAGGGATTTTACCATCTACTGGAAAAGAGCGCTGAACTGTGAAAGGTACCAAATGTTATCCAACATGCAGCAACAGCAACACCTTGCTGGTGGCTTTCCCCCAGCTGAACTGACTTCAGTCTGTTAAACACAAACCAAAGCTGAAGACTAGAAACAGACATGATACATCAAAAAAGCATAACCTCATATTAAAAAGAAAACAAAGAAACAGCCACAGGAAGAACTTTCCTCATATCCTGCCTCATAGCAATCACTGCATCTCTTGTGCTTTGGGAATCCATCTTTTTATATTTTGTGAGATGACTTCTACTGCTTCATTCACTTCCCACCAACTTATTGACTAGAAAGTAACAACTTGAGCACTTCCTGAAGGCCAGCAAAAACACATTTCTGTATTGCCTATTACCACTTCAAAAAAAAAAAAAAAAAAAGATGGACCTTTCAGAAAGAGTTAGAGAGACAGCTCAGCCTGTGTGGGCTGCAAATCACTTTTGGACCTGCAACATGCCCAACCGCATTACACTTATCTCTGCCTCACTGGCACAGCTGCTGAAGAGGCAGATTGTCCTGGTCTCTTCAAGTTTGTTTACTACTCAGAGGTTAGGACTGAAGTGCTCATGCTTAAGTTTTATTTCTCTCACTAGCTTCCTAAGTGTCTTTTGCTCAGCTAGTTTACTGCTTTCAGTAAATAGGCTGCTTGAAACTAGCTGAAATTGCAAAGTCAGGATAAGGCTTTCTGCACAGAAAGGGCTTTGTGCAGATGTCTTTTCAAAAAAGCTAACAGTGACTGGGTCTTAGATCATCCCAGGTCCCCTGCTCCTGTCTCCTAGTTCTTATCCTGAAGCACATTTGTTCAGTTCAGATTTTTTTTTTAAAGCAGAAATCTCATGTTATACTACTAATTTCACAGGGTCAAAGCCATGACACCACTAAAACACATCCAATCTGGAAGCTGGAAGGCAAGAGCCAATTTTACAGCTGCAGGGAAAGGAAGTTTTGGCAAAAGTCTCTGCAATTCTAAAGAGTACCATAAGACACAAGGGTCATGCAGGTTGTGAGTCATAACAGCTTTCCTCCAACAGCCGCCATACAGCCAGTTGCACAGAACTCTGGTTTTCTGCTTCCCATAACACCGCAGGACAGTCTACCCCCTGCCATGATATAAACCAGCACTTCACAGAATCCATACAATTTTATCATGGTATCTAAAATATGAAACATTTTGCTTCTAAAAGTATATTTCTGAAAAGATGAAGACCCTCCCACACCCACCCTCCCTTGCTCCCCCTTCAAGAAAACTATTTTCAGAGACAGCTTAAATATCTGTAATAGCTACTTGCTTATCAAACTCCATTGCTTTAAGTATGTGAAAAACAGAGTGTAATTCAGTCAGCACATATAACATGCAGAACAGCTCCATTACTAACACCAAGTACAACTTTCATTACTCAAATCATACTTGTTTTATGAATTTACTTACCCACTCACTAATTATGTAGTTCATTTTTGCTGCACAAAGCCTCTACCATGGAAGGAAATGTGTTGGAAGTAGAAAACATCAGTGCTGGCTTGTTAAAAAATAAAGAGGAAAGTTGTGCTCACATGCTTCAGAAATAGCATGTAAAGAAGGACTTACTAAACAAGAAGGAACAAGATTTCTATGGAAAAAGCTAGGAAATATAAACACATCTTAAGATATGCTCATTATAATGTGTAGTACACTCCCAAGGTTATGGACACTTGTAATATATAACATTTGCAAGTATATAGATGAAATTACTATATCAAAACCAATATAATTAGGCAATTACAAGTGACAGCATTTTGAAGGAGTGAAGTTTTATGATACAGTTACTTTATATGCTCTTGCACTGTTCTTCAAATCAACATTTTACAGGTCCTTTTCATGATTTCCTAACACTCCCATACCAGGCTTCAGAAAAAATATCCCTCCTTCCTTCAGGTTTCCCCATCATGGACCTCACATCTAATTAGAATATCTGCTACACATGCTCTCCTTGCATAAACAATTTTTTTTAAGAATAGATAAATATAAACCCTGAATTTCTCAATGAACAGACAAGTTCAGTTTTGCAGGCCAGCTCCCATGATTTCAAAGAGACATGTTCCATTTTAAAAAAATACACAGGAAATAGACATCACAGGTTTCCTTCCCTCACCTAATGGGACTAACGGTGCCCAGGCTCCGTGGGGAAGTCAGTTATAGCTTTGAAGGCTTAACTGACAGGCTATTAATTCCATAGTTTCCAAACCAACGGCTTAAATATTTAATCTCTTGACATGTCTTAACGATGTTCCTCACTGATGAAGGTTTAGCTTTGTGAAGGCACTTACTAGCTGCCCAGCATGCTGCTGTTGAAGTCCCAGTAGAGTCCTGCAGGGAGCCAGCAACCAAAGAGTTAAAGCTGGAGACAAATGGTGTACACACAATAATTGTAACTAGCCCTCATTTAGGCCTGCTTAATGAGCATAGCAGATTATTTGTGACGCAACCTCAAGCAAGTGAAAAACCCCAAACGAATTTGATGCATTCCTATATGGCATGGCTAAGCACAGGGGCTTTAGCAAGTTTAAGGAGAAACGTGAGAAGGCAAATGGGGTTAAACAGCTTAGATGGCAGCTGTTCTTGTCCCTGAAAAGAAAATGTGTTCAATTATTCATGTTCAGCTTAAACTGACAATGAAGCCAGCTTCAACAGAGCAATTCTTCTGCATTATTCATACCATGGAGCAAGCAGAGTCTCTGCAATGAGATATTTTTGCAGATGGATGAAGCCTATAAATGGTTCAGAAGCTGGGCTTGTTCATAAACTCAATGAAGAGAGTGTGTGTGTGCAAGATTTAAATATGAAAATCCATTGGGTGTTCCTGTGAGTAAACAGATAAGGCTTACATCATCTGGAAGCTGCAGAGTCTTAGAATCATCACTGAGGTAAATTTTCAACGACCAGCAGGAGGGAGCAGTGAAGTTTCCATCTCAGGTGTCTGGTCATTGTATCTGTTATCCTGCAGAACACAGCAGTACCAAGAAAATGCATTTAACATAGTGGTTATTGCATCACAACAGGTCTTTTGTGCTCACTTTTGCTTAACTGAAGGGCCAGGGAAGCTCAGTTTCTCCAAAGACCCTAGCTAGTTTTCAGAGGAACTTCAGCAGACAGCTGCACCTCTTTGCTGTGTCTCTCAAGGAACATGAACAGCTGTGCTCCTCTGGCCATCAACAGCTGGAGGAGATGCTCAGGTTTCTGAAAAATCGCACAGAGGGCAATCAAGGTAGTACACCTGCAAATGGAATATCTCAGAGGCTATTTTGTGAGTACAAATTGTAAAGAAGTCTGGAAGTCCTGTTTGGCATCATGTCTCTTGCTCATGACCACAGAGCAGAGCTCTCCTGCAAGAATTATAGGGCCCTATTCGATGGGAGCGCCATGCAACCACAAGTTAACTGAAAGTAGGACCTGCACCTTTCAAAGTCACCTCTTCCATTCTTCTCTGAACCTGATGTTCTTCAGAGTAACATCCTACATGGATGCATTCATAGACCCCAAACTTCCCTACAAAAATTGTCTGTTTTAGCCACAGAGAATGGGCTGGAGAAACACAGTAAGTCTCTTCAAGCAAGCCAGACAGAGCCCTGTTCTGCAGGCAGAGAAGAGCTACCAGCACAGCTGAGAAGTCAGTTTTTCAGGGAACCTCAGAAGCTGTCCCTCAAAGTAGCTATCCTGGTTTCAGCTGGGATAGAGTTAATTTTCTTCTTAGTAGCTGGTATAGTGCTGTGTTTTGGATTTAGTGTGAGAATAGTGCTGATAACACACTGATGTTTTAGTTGTTGCTAGGTAGTGCTTACCCTAGTCAAGGACTTTTCAGCTTCCCATGCTCTGCCAGGTGCACAAGAAGCTGGGAGGGGGCACAGCCAGGACAGTTGATCCAAACTGACCAAAGGGCTATTCTACACCATATGACATCATGCTCAGTATATAAACTGGGGGGAGTTGGCCAGGGGGGGCAGCAATCCCCGCTCGGGAACTGACTGGGCTTCGGTTAGCAGGTGGTGAGCAGTTGCATCACTTGTGTTTCCTAGGTTTTGTTTCTCTCTTGTTGTTCTCCTTTTCATTACAATTTTTTTTATTATTTTTATTATTTTATTTCAATTACTAAACTTTTCTTATTTCAACTCACAAGTTTTCTTACTTTTGCCCTTCTGATTCTCTCCCCCATCCCACTGAGGGGGGAGGGTGAGCAAGTGGCTGTGTGGTGCTTGGTTGCCGACAGGGGCTAAACCACAAGAGCGGCACAGAATGAGACGGTTCCCTTTCACTCCAGCTGATTTTCCCAGTCACCACAACAGCTCTGCATGAGAAATGCTGCCTCCTTTTCTCGTTGGAGGGAAGCAGCTATACAACAAAGCCTTATCAGCAAATGCTAACACAAGCCAAGACAGCCTCTCTGGGCTATGCCACTACATTTATTTATACTCACAGGTGTGCAATCTCAGCTACAAATATGCACCTGAGGCAAGCAAGGGGCTCTGAACTCCAAAAACAAAGGAAAGGTGGAAGAAAACAGACCACTGACTACAGTCATACAGGACTGAGCATCAACACAGCCCTCGAGGTGCATGGAGAAAGGTAAGTGTCCTACCATAGATAGGTATGCAAACCAGCAAGTTCACAAGATAATACTTGCCACCACAGGGGAGAGAGAATAGCACCAAGCTGTAAGTTAAGAACACAGATGACAGCAGCTCCTTTTAGTACTTCACATTTCATGAAAGACCAGAGCCAGAGATAGCATAGCCCTGTAATCCACACTGGGGATCTTAGGCTGACCTCTCGCAGTAAGAGTGTAAAACCAGCAATGCACAGCAGAAGTCTTGCGCTGCCTCCTCTGTACTACTCGCCTCCAGTGAACACCCATTTGCACATGCTTTCTAGTGACTGGTGTCACCGTGCAAAGCTCATTTGTGTGATCTCAGCCTCGCCTCGTGTTACATAACAAAATCCTGTATTCCTACTAAGTGGTCCACACCTTTGTACTTCTTACCAACTCAGAAATTTTTCTTTTATAATTGCTTTATTTCAGAGACTGAAGTCCACCCTTCACAGAGCAGACCTAAAATTTCTGTTGGAATTTCTGCATTGAGCCCAGAACCCATCTTTGGGATATAAAGCATTTTGAGAATGAGAGCCAGGTTTTTAATCAAGATTTAAGTCACATAGTCCTCATGTCCTCCCTGCAATTAGTCATCCCATTAACCAATTATCCTCACTGTTGGGAGCTGGAACTCATTTTTTAGTCAGACTTTGTCTCACTTTAGGTGCCAACCACTGTGTATCAGAATTTTCTTTTAGGTTAGAGAGCCATCTAGCAGTAGATTCAGCACTTTGTAGACTCCTGTAACACATGATTCACAATCATCTTTCATATGAGCAAACTAAGCACTAATTTTGTGCTACATACATTTTCCTTATTTAGCCTCATAAACATTTTCTAAACCTTTCCAGATTTCTCCCACCACCAATTATCTTTTTTGAAATGTAAGCACCATAGACTGATGAAATAAAAGTACTCAGGGACTTAATAAGAGGTGACAGCATTACTATTTTACAGGTTATCATTTTACTGACTTGTTAATTGCACGGTTGCCTTTTACTACCCAAACCAATTGATTTTCAGAGCTTTACATATTTTCACATCATGTTCCCAATGTGCTAAACAGTATCTTGATTTTTCGCTGTGCTTTTTATTGGAATCACAGTATTCTGGATGGGATTTCAAACATCCACCTGGAGTTTATGGAAGATATTTTATGGAAAATATTTTATTACCAAGAGGAACCCAAGCTAAACATAGCAACATCCTGTCTTTGCATTTGTACTGCAGGAAAGCGCACACCCTTCCCTCGAGGGCTTCTAGACCTGGTTTCTCCTCCCCACCAGCCTTGGCATAAACCACAGCACTGAAACACGGTGGCAGAGAATGGCGTGTCTTGGAACTGAGGCTTTCATCCCCTAGCAGAAAGCACACTTATTTTAGCAGTATGATTACAATAGCGGAAGAGTAAGCACTGGAGTAATAGGAAAAAGGAGAGGAAAAAAAATGTCAAGATCAAGAACAGAGCTGAACCTTGGTGCAGTGAGAACACGGTCAAATATTTATCTGTTTTGCAGAAGTACTTGTCATTCAGACAAGCAACAGACACCAGTCTGACTTCATTCATAGTCCTTGAATAAAGTCATTGATGTAGGTAACCCCAGACTTACACAAGCCAGAATCTGGCCCTGAGCATTTCAGAAGAATCCTCTCTTAGAGAGGGATTTCTGACAAAACACCAGCCCTCAGCAGACACAGACCTGATGTGAATGGTGAAGCAGAGAGCAATGCAGCCCTTCCCCTCCTGTGCCCTCATCCAGCCCTGGTTCCTCTGTTACTGAAGACAACGTGACCTGGCAGTGCTGCAACAGAGGACCAGGGAATGGTGACAGTAGAAAAGCAAACTCATCACAGCCCTTCTGGTAAATCTACATGCGAGTCAATCTCTTGGGTCTGTATCATTTGATATTGATGCCTTCAGCAGTATCCGCTCTGCATAGTTGAATGCAGCCAGAAGGCCAGACTTGTAACAGGCATCTAAGTCACAAGTCTGAGCTATTCTAGCCTAATTTTTATTATTTGTTCTAACAAATGAAGATTCTAGGCCTTACGTTTTTTAAAGAAAAACTGAAAATATGGCAGACGTGAAGCTTATGCATGAAGGAAATAAAAATACTATTTTAAAGTCTAAAAATAAGTATGATGATGTTTAAGATGCTCAGAAGTCAAAATTTTTATTTTCTTTTCCTGAGGAGGGGGATACTCCTAATATTTTGCTTGCTTTGTTTTAGCTAATATTGCTACTTCAAACATACCTGAACCACAGTCCCTCTGGATATTTTTCCTCCACACTTGGCTTGTTAATCAAATAACTTAAGTCCTTCAGATCACTAACAGGCCACAGGATCCAGGGATCACTTCCCCTCCTGTGATTAATCTAATTGCATGAACTGACTGCAAGTATAAGCTACTGAATCTCCTTCTATGCTGAATGGAAAGAAACCACAGTTTACACAGAATCAAAAGTTATCTCTTCCCTCCAAAGCATCTTTTCTTATCAGCAGGGGGGATGCTAACATAGCAGAGAGGTCAATGCTTTCATAGTTCAGTGTCTTTTGAAGAAGAAAACAAACCATCTTCCACTTGCATTTCTGAGGGACAGCTCTGCCTGCCCACGCATCCCCAGGCGGGGTCTGAGCCCTTCCACTCCCGCAACCAGCTGCACAATCCATCCCCCCTCGCCTTCCCTGCTGTTTGTTTTCCTGGAGGAGCATCGCTATTTTCCCAGCGATAGCGGTCAGGAGGCACCATCTAGTGGTGCCTAGCAAACCCAGTTTTTCATTCAGTTACAGTTTCTGCGACTTACAGAAACAGTTCGTGCTATATGCTAAGTGTGCACCCTCTACCCGCTTCCAGACAGGGAAGGAAACCTAACACAGGGTAGGGAGGACAGGCCTGTAGAAACAGGTACGACAAGCAATTAGCCACCAGAGTCCTGGACAAGCTCTAGACTAAATTAAGCTGCATAAAAAGACTGAACGGGTGTTGCTCCCACCCGTTGGGGGGAGCAAAGCATGGGGGTGTTACCCCTGGGCCCTGCCCCAGGACATTCAGGCTTCCAGAGCCACAGATGGTGCTCCCAGACCCAACATCTCCCTTGTCAAGACAAGGGCTTGCAAAAAATGGGATCCTTATATCAGAGCCTGACCCTGAAAACCAGGTAGCTTTGTCAAAGGGAGAAACTCCTTTTTGATAATGTAGCCATCGAATGCAAAATTCAGTATGAGGACAGTAAGACTCCTAGAGTTTTTTTAAGGCCTACCCTTCCCTCAGCTTTCCCCTTTGACAGCTACTTGTATTCTTCTCCCTATTCTTCTTCAGGAAAGCCAAAAAAGCAGACCCTGATACAAACTAAGAAACAGACCTTGCCTAGGACTTAGCATTGCAGTCTGTCTTTAGTTACATGCACTCAAACAAGTTATTTGGAGATAAGTATACTGTGAACTTAATGAGCTTCAGTTATTCCATGTTAACACACATAAATTCTTGTCCCATGGTAAATATAAGATCTTTTTGATGTTCAGGAAAAGAGTAATGAGCTACCTTCACAAGCTTTTGGCTAGCAGTCCATGCACAGCATTTACTACAGTTATATGGCACAGTGTAAATTTTCAACCTTTCTTACCTCCCAGAAGCATATCAGCATATCTGTCCTTTAAGGTCACTTCAGCTCATCCATCTCCAAGAGGATAGCCAGCAAGGCAGCTTCCCTAGAAATCGCATTTAGGTCAAAGCCCCTCAGTAAACATTTGCTCAGTTTTTGCCATACATCTCTCCAAGCACCAAGTCAGCCTCCCCCAGGAGCCTCATAACTTCTCACAACACTATGAGCTCCTTCAATGCTTTTGCTAAACCAACATAACCTCTAACCAAACAGGAACAGGAGATCCCTCCTGGACTTTTAGAGACATCCACCGCTCCCACCAGTGTGAGTCAGCTGATGATTGCCCAGGTGATACAACACAGGCACAGCTGGGCTCAATGCCCATCAGTGACGCTGCGCAGCAATTGGTTTTTAAGTGGGGACGATCCCATTGTGAGAACAGCATTGAAGGCTGGTTCTCTTAGGGCATGTTTCAAAAGCAAAGGAATCAGTACCCCAGAATTTGGACATGGATGAGGTTAATTCCTTTGTCACAGGCCTGTAATCACTCACCTTATTGCATAAAAACTACTGCAGGTCCCCAAAAGTTTTATATTCTTCAAGTGCTTTGCAGTCCAAGTTACTTCTCACCCTTTCTAAGCAAGATGGCTAACCACGTGACAACTCGTGACACAGGAGGTAGCACTTGCCCATGGACTCACCAGGCTTTTTAAAGGAGTAGGAAACCCTCAGCTTTTAGAAACAGAGTATTTCATGGTGCATTATCAAACCCTAACTGAAAACAGATTTGCTGCTGGGCTGCAGCTGCCGACATGTCAGCCAAGGGGAGCATGAAGTTGTGGGTAGTCTCCAAAGCAGGGATAGCTTTTTAACTTCGCTGTTATCTCTCATGGACTTGCACTGACTCATAAGAGCTGTAAATGAAAAAGACTATGAAAGAGCTATGATAGCAGTAGTGGTGGCATTATTAACTGGTGCTTTCTCTGTGGTCTGGTTATGACACAGATGGAGTATCTCTTAGAATTAATAAAAGGCAAACACACAAAGGACCTCAGTGCAAAGTGATGGAACAAGGTTTCATCAACTATTTTTCTTGTATTTCACTTTCGTTTTTTTTTTTTTCCCCCCTTCTCCTGAAAAATGAAGAAAGCTCACAGATCAAACAGGACTATGCATTGAAGTAAAATGTTTAGATGTACACAGGTCTTTGCATTTCCAAACAATAACCTGTTCCTCAGATGAGAAAACCACTTTGTTTTTCCCTGATACCCTTGTTTCACCTTCCACTTACCAAAGCGTATCGTACAATGGTTGCTGGCAGAGCAATGAAGGAAATGGAACAAATGCACCCTTAGCACAACCGCATTAATTTCAATACAAGCTTGCCAGGGCTGCATTTGGCCTAGTACAATTATACAGTAATTCCAGCAAGCTTTTTGTTGTAGGTATTATCAGATAAACCGTGTTATTATCCTTAAGAGGCAGGGCAAGCAGTGGAGAGAAACAAAGATGTTTGGGGACAATCTGTTTGGATGTAATGAGGCAATAGGGAGCTGGCAAACTAGTTTGTTGGCTAGAGAAAGTTGGTGGGTCCTGGGAAAGGCAGGATTGTAGTAGTCAGCTTGGTAAGAAGCACTGATTAGAATAAAGCCATTCAGCCACCTCTGTGGCTGTGGAGGTCCTGCAGTGTGGCAGAGCAGTGGGGAGAAGCCATGGCATCTGCAGAGAGGTTACTGAAGGGGCTTGTTCCTGCCTCCTGGGACAACAGGAGAAAGCCAGAAAACTCATCCGTGTCACATCACTGTTAGGTGGGCTGGGGCTCTCAAACCTGGCTGGGGCTCCCCCCTCGTGCTGGAGATCTGAAGCAACTTGTTTTGTCAGCAGAATCCCACCACTGTAAAACTAGAAAGAGAGGAGTTATCAGCCCTGCAAGTAGATGGCTACAGTGGACTTAATTCTGGGTACCCCCAGACGAACTATGACAGGTGGAAGAGTCTCTCTATGCCCAGTACTGAGGGATGGGTAATCCAAAATTGCTTTGAATGTATATATTAAGATAATTTAGCCCTGGCCAGAAAAAAAATGGGCCTCCGGGAAAACAAGGATCAAAGGTAAAGAGGGATTATTAAGTCCTCCTGGATTACAAGGGAGCCAGGTGAAATTTTACCCTGTCAGAAATCTGCATTTGTGGCAAAACCGGCAAAAAACAGTTTACCTTTTTTCTACATGTGTCAGACAGTGATATCTGTGCTTTGAACCTCTGCAACGCAGCCTTAAGTTCCGTAGTCTGAAAAAAACCCCCACCCCAAAACAAACTGAAACCCGAACACTAGCTTCTCAGAGATGAAAACGCAGCACCCGAACAAAAAGATCTTTTTCATCAGAAATTGCCTGTGCCTCAGTTCCCCATGGACAAGCCAGGGTGATGCCACCCTTTCACCTTGCAGGACTTGGTGGGTACCAGGTGGTGCTGGCTGAAGTCTAAGGTGCTTTGGTCAGAAGATGCCCATTGCCATGTCACCACAGCCAGTTTTTTGTGAGGATGGAATAGCTGCTCAGGAGTGATCTGTTTGCTCTCAGTTGGAAAAAGATCATGGGCAAAGTATCTCGGCATCTCCTCTGGCCGTTTCCAAAGGGTAAGCTGATCTAAACCCAGGGGGACACTGAGAGGTGCCTGTTGATGGGTTTTTTAATGCCACCTGAGAGCCCTGCAGAGAGGGGGAGGCTGGGAATTGTCTGGAGGCAAGATGTGGCTCAATCACTTTTTGGGGGGGCTCTGGTCTTCATAAGCCAAAAACCAGCTCCATCAGGCTGTTGTCCATCCAAGATAAAGTGGACCTTATCCTAAATTTTACCAGGAAAAAAAATGCTTTAAAAATGTGAGTTATTTCCCTCTCTTTCTTCACTAACTTTTTTTCTGCCACCCAGAGCACTCCATACAACAGTTTTGTTAGTTCCCATTGCATTTGCATTTATAGCTGTGTGTGTTTTAAATATAAGCCTTCTTAAGCAGAAGAAAACATATTGCTCTATAATGATGTAACCCTGCACAATACTGGAAACAATAAAGTTTTCACACTATTTGTTTACTTGTGGTGTTTTATATCATCCAAGGACAATAATGTCCAACTTCTTTCCGTAATGCTTGAGCCTGAAAAAGGGTTAAGTGTTTTCTTGTAGGTGTTTGCCTTACTCTGCCTCCTAGCGCAGGGCTGAGCTGGTTTTGCATGCGTCTCTCAGAGTTCTCTGTCACGTTTCCCTTATCAGTGGCTTACCCTTTTGTGGCACTGATATTTTGTATAGTTAGCTACCAGCACAGTTACTCTGGCCCTTACTCTCCAGGCAAAGAAGCAAGCAGGTCCTTTACTATTTATATTGTGTCTCCAAAGACAGTTTTCATCCTGCAGACATATTTATTTAAGGAATATAAAAATAATTGGAATTTCCTCACCTGTAACAATGAATATAACTTTTTCTTTTCTTTTCAGCATCCTCTGCAGATACTGCACTAGAAGCACTCTCTCAGGTTAATCAGGTTTTTGCCAAGAAACCTTCCTGCAGGGAAGGACTTGGGGGGTACTGATGGATGAAAAGCTGGACATGAGCCAACAGTGTGCGCTTGCAGCCCAGAAGGCGCACCGTATCCTGGGCTGCATCAAAAGAAGCGTGGCCAGCAGGTCGAGGGAGGTGATTCTGCCCCTCTACTCGCCTCTGGTGAGACCCCACCTGGAGTACTGCGTCCAGCTCTGGAGCCCTCAGCACAAGAAGGACATAGACCTGTTGGAGCAGGTCCAGAAGAGGGCCACAAAAATGATCCGAGGGCTGGAGCACCTCTCCTACGAGGACAGGCTGAGAGAGTTGGGGTTGTTCAGCCTGGAGAAGAGAAGGCTGCAGGGAGACCTTATTGCGGCCTTTCAGTACTTAAAGGGGGCCTATAGGAAAGATGGGGACAGTCTTTTTAGCGAGGCCTGTTGTGACAGGACAAGGGGTAATGGTTTTAAACTAAAGGAGGGTAGATTTGGGCTAGATATGAGGAAGAAATTTTTTACACTGAGGGTGGTGAAGCACTGGAACAGGTTGCCCAGAGAGGTAGTGGAGGCCCCATCCCTGGAAACATTCAAGGTCAGGTTGGATGGGGCTCTGAGCAACCTGATCTAGTTGAAGATGTCCCTGTTCACTGCAGGAGGGTTGGACTAGATGACCTCTAAAGGTCCCTTCCAAGCCAAAGCATTCTATGATTCTATGATAAAATCAATGAACTATAAGACTAATACCTCAGCTACACTTTGGTGTGCTTCAAGTCAGACTGGCCCCCCTACTAGAGCCTGTAAGGAGCACTGCAGTGAAAACTATTTTGGTCAGCAAGTGCAGGATCACTGTGCAGTCAGAGCGGGAGGAGGACGGAGATCCCGGGTGGTGCGAGTGTGAGAGCTGAGCCCAGCGACTGGGTCCAAACTGCAGACAGGAGGAAGCCAGACTGTGGGGTGGGAGCCTACGGCTTCTGTCCTTGGCTTCTTGACAGGCACTAACATGGGTGTCACCTCAGCACTAACAGGGATCATAGGTCTGGACCATGGTTATGCTGGGAGCTCTCTTTCAGTATTAAGCTGTGGTCAAAAGCACAACCGTCTCAGGAACTGTGAGTGTCAACAATAATATAAAGCTTTACAGGGGTATATATTTAGTTGCAGATTGCAAAAAAAAAAGCTGCAAATGTTTCTTTAGGATGGGTAAAGTAAAGTTCCAGGATTGCCTTCCCTGCTCCTTTCCTGCAAAACAGTTGACATTGTTGGGCTGATTCTGTCTGGAACATATTCAGCCAGAGGCAGATACCCACCATGGAAAACAGCAGCTTAAACAATCTGTTGACATTGAAAGCAAGAGAAGACATGCAGATAAGAATGTCAAGAAACCTTAACTATAGCTGTTACTTCCTGCACAGCCTATAATTAGATACCAGGGTAGTACCTTATACATACTTAAGATACAAGCCAGAATACTTTTTGCTTATTTTTCCGTCTCTGCGTTCCCATCTGTGCTCTTTGTGTTGTCGCTTGCCAGCTTTCTGATAAAGCAATATATCTGTGGCTGATATTTGCTAGGAGCCATCGTGAAAAAAGTTTGCTACAAAACAAAATGTTATTAATTTTTTCTCCGAATAAGTGCTGAGAACACTAAGGTTTAATTTCCTGCCTCCCCACTTTCCTGAGTTCTCTTGTTAACCTCAATTTATTTTTTCACCTCAGCCTGTAAGAGAGCTTTACAAACCACTGTGTCATTTCAACGCTTATTTTTTATTCTGATGCCTGGTTTGTGAAAACATCAAGTTAGATATTCTACATTTTTTAAAAAAAGACCCTATTTTAGATGCCTAAGCACACTCTGAGAAGCTTGACTTTAGGCAGCCATTTTTGGATACCATGGCCCTAGCAAAGTGCTCCTCAGACTCTTATGTCTGAGTGGTGATTGTGGCCTTTTTTGGAAGTCAAGAAACACAGCCAGTATTTCAGGGTATGTTTTCAGTCCCGCTCTTTAAACCCTCAATAGGGGAAGACCCAGAAGGTGTGTGTTGGCAAAGGTGGCTCCTGTGCACACCACACATTGCCCTTGGCACTGCATTTACAGATGAGGGCAAAGCGAAAGTCTGGCTGAAACATGCTTGCACCTGCCTATCTCCAGCTGGGATGCTGGCCTGAAAGTGCCTTGCAGGATCGATACAAGAAGTGACATATTGCCAAGCTAGCGAGAGTAAAACGTCGTTGAGACTCGTAGACCACTGCTTGGGAAAGCAGAGGGAGAGCTGTGGTGGCCAGGTGGGCTTGGGCACTTTTCAGTCTTTGCTCTATGTCCATGCCAGCTTGGCCAAGTCCACTGCAAGGAGTTATTTAACGCAGTCTAAGGCACAGGTTCATCGCGCCACTCCCAAATGAAAACTTTTGCCCAGCTCCAGAGCTAAATTGGGTTTTGTTACCACGGTCAAGAACATTTGAATTGCAGCACAAGCATGTGCCTCCTGCTGCGCCCGTTAACAGGGCACTAAGCCACCCTCCTTGACTTTGCTTGTGTGTGGTGAAGTACTGGGTCTACACTATCGAACAAACCAGGGCTGGATTTAATCTGTCATTCAAAACTGATAAAAGATGAGTTTGTTAGCTCCAGGTACACTTAACAGGTAACAGACAAGAGGCAAAGTCTTGAGATATTTTTTCATCTCACTGTTAGCCTCCCTAGCAAAACCTGTGTTGTTTATCTAGATGACTTAAGTTTCTAGAGACACTAAAAAAACCCCTTCTGTGGACTACCAGAAGTTCCCTACCAGTGACATACTGTCGTGGTTTAGCCCCAGTCAGCAACTAAGCACCACGCAGCCGCTCGCTCACCCTCCCCCCACCACGGTGGGATGGGGGAGAGAATTGGAAGGGCAAGAGTAAGAAAACCCACAGGTTGAGATAAGAACAGTTTAATAATTGAAATAAAATAATAATAATAATAATAGTAATAATAATAATAATGATAATAATAATAATAATTGTAATGAAAAGGAGAACGAGAGAGACAAACAAAACCCAGGGAAAAGAAAACAAGTGATGCAACCCCTCACCACCCGCCGACCGACACCCAGCCAGTCCCCGAGCAGCGATCGCTGCCCCCCGGCTAACTCCCCTCAGTTTATATACTGAGCATGACGTCATATGGTATGGAATAGCCCTTTGGTCAATTTGGATCAACTATCTTGGGCTGTGCCCCCTCCCAGCTTCTTGTGCACCTGGCAGAGCATGGGAAGCTGAAAAAGAAAGTCCTTGACTAGTCTAAGCACTACTTAGCAACAACTAAAACATCAGTGTGTTATCAGCATTCTTCTCATACTAAATCCAAAACACAGCACTATGCCAGCTGCTAGGAAGAAAAGTAACTCTAACCCAGCTGAAACCAGGACACATACATCTAACAAGTTACTGATTATGACCATATATGTAACTTTAATTTCTCTAACTACTGGCCAAAGCTAAAATAAGTGTGGAATTTAATGCAGGTGCTCATGAAGTATCTCAGAAAGGAAAAACATTGGAGCGCATGCTCATTTGAAAGAAAAAAAGAACTTCCTTTAGTGTCTACTACAGGTGTCAGTTGAACGGGGAACAACAGGGTTAGAAAAGCCTGAAACATTGGCCTGTTATTTCCTGCTGTCTCATTTTAGTGAACTTTTTGTACATGTTAATAAAAGTTACTTATTTCTCCTCACATAAAATCCGTAAGTACTTGTAATTGTGCTTTCTCTAGCCATTTCTTTATTATATCAGTTTCTCTTTCCCAGGATTAGGTTAGGTGAAGGATGTGAAATATTGTTGATTATCAGTTTTTAGTGCTGTGACTGTAGTCAGCCCCTTCTTAGGAAGATTTCAACTGAAGGCCAACATCCTGCGTGCGTTAATGCTGAGGAGAGATTATAGGCATGTAAGTAAGTAACTGCATTGTCCTCTTTGGTCATTACTGAGGGCTGTCCCTTTGCAAGTGCCTAAGGCACATCCACCAGGCACAGGGTGACCCTAGCTCCCCAACCACCCCTGCAGCCCTCCCACAAGGATGCTCTAGAGCTTGTCCTGTGTCTCACTGCTCTGCCCCACTCACAGCCCCAGTTACTACCCTGCTGTCTTGCATTAGGAATCCTACCCACATTTTGCCATACGCACAGCTCTCACTGTTTTAGCATGGGGTAGCCCAGGCAACTATTCACCAGGGCAGAAGGCAAGGCTCATACACATGAAGGGAGCTCATGATTAGCTGTAATTGGTAGGAGTGTTGCTTCATGGGATGCTCTGGTGATGTGCAGGACTTTTACCTCCTTAAGGGCTCTACTGTAAACTCCAGGCAGGACAAGACAGTTTTGTCTTCTTGACATATGACATTGATACCGAGGGTGCTTACTTGCATTCCATGCTGCTTATCTTCCATTGCCAAACACAAGACCTTTCCTCCTTTAAGCGATTTTCCCTTGCTTTCCGCACTTTCCCACTCTGCAGATAGCTGACTGCTCCCTCTATTGCCGTAACAACAAGCAGCAGTTCAGCCATGCTGAACAACCCATGCTGGAGGTCACCATCCTTCATTTGAGAGGGAAAAAACCAAAACCCAAATGCTTGGGTTTTTATGGGCACTTCATTATCTTCTACAACAGGAGAGAAGATCAGTGCTAGCAACCTTCCTCCACACCACTACCATCACTTGGAAAACTCATTATCAAATACAGCTCCCAGGGACATATGCATGCCCTTAGATGTATGGTGATGGGCAGATTTCCCCATAAGGGCCCGTGCTTGGAGGAACAGGATCCTCTGCAAGCTCCTGCCACAGACATGCATACACATTGGCTTGTCATCCCAGCCTAGGCTTCTTCTAATTGCCATGCTGCAGCCATCTTTTACATCCATGAGGTGGGTAGGTTAGGAGGTAGTAGGGAAATTGCAGGTGTGTCAAGTGCCCTGCAGAAAGTGAAGCTGTATGGATAGGGAAACATCTCAAAAAACAAGATTTGCCCTAAGAATGACTTCCCAGCTGACCTCTTCTGTTCATGGCAACCCTGACCCAGGAGCCAGGGCCTATTACCTTGCTCTGTATTCTGCCTGTGTCCCTGCCCAGAAAGGTGACAGGATTACTTGCACGCTCTGTCTACCATAGAAGATTGATTCAAACTGAGTAGAAGTGTACCAAAGAAAGGGCATGGGTAGATGTTACTGTGCCTTCCGAGATGTCCATAATACAATGTAGACAAGAATCCTCACCTCGTATATGTCAAAATTGGAAAAGGAAAAATGTCAAAGATCCAAAAAGAGAACTCTGCAATGCCCAAATATCCTGCAAAGGGCGAAGTTGTCCCAGATGACTTGTAGATCTTCCACCTCCCTCACTTACCACTGCTGGGTTGGCTGCTACCTCTGCTGAGGGTGCATCACATGGGCAGGCATCCCATCAGATGCAAGCTCCCCAGAGTCCCCATTATCAGGGTGCAAGAGTGAACTCAGTCAGCTGATGTATCAACTTGGCTGTCTGAAGAGGTGCAGGTGTTGCAGCTGCTGAGGTGGGACAGCCATGTGAAGAGGTGCCATGGACTCCCCTAAGTAGCTGGCCATGGAGCTTGAGCACATGTACCAGGCCTGCTTGGTGGCTGCCTTCACTGCTGGGGAAGGCAGTGCTCTGCCCATACGTCCTTGCCTCTGACAAGATCCTCCGTGTCCTGGTGGAAATCACTGAGGTCTCCTTAACTGCAACCTCTGTCCCTACAGGCCCTGGATACAGTGAGCCTTTGGCTGGCTTGCCCTTCTCCTCCTCCTCCTCAGGGCTGCAGGAACCATCAGTGATGACTCTGCAGATCAAGTGTGGGACAGGGCTGATCCTGAGATGGGCTGTGGGTGGTGACCAGGCTGAGAGGAAAGGCCCCCATCAACCTCAATACAACAGGCATCAGGCCCTTTCTTCTAAAATGCTTTGGTCATTATAACAACTCACTTTGTGTAATGTAGGCTTAGTAAAGAGCATTTAACCAGCTGATCAAGTGGTACTACCTGTTGGCTGAAGGCTATCAGATGAGACAAGATGATACAGTCCTACGGTAAGGTGAGCACTTCTTTTTCAGTGAGTCGTGAAGCCGTTTCACCTCTGTGTCAGGTCTCTCAGAAAGCTGGTACAGGGGAAAAATGCTAAAAGGCATCTGAAAAAGTCACTGCATCTAGTAAAGACTGTGGTGCTGTTTTGGGGTAATAGCAGAGAGAACAGCAGAAACTAGCTTAATATTCAGTTCACAACCTGATAAAAAGCCAGTGAACATGTAGAAGACCTGACTGAGCATTCTCCCTCTTTATGTGACCTGGTGTCAGGTACAAAGCTCAGACAAGCACACTGTGCCAGTGAAGATGGTTATTTCTCCACCATAACAGTACAGAAAAAACTACCAGCAACTTTACTAAAAACTGATAGATGAGTGCATACACTGGGCCATAAGCTTTTATCTAACACTGAAACTCAAAAAATATGTAAAGTAAGCAAAGTCTGTGCTGAGGGACAACACTGCTGCCTCCCATTTCTAAGAAAATGAAATCAGTTTTAAGGTTATTTCACCACTAACACCTGATGGAAGAAATCTGCAGCCAGGCCCTAGCCCAAGAGCTCTGCATGACCCACAGAGGCACAGAATGGCAGAGCCATTGAGTTTGGAAGGTGCCTCTGGAGAGGGTCTTGCTCAGCCCTGCTGCTCAGACTGGGGTCACCTAGAGCAGAAAAGTTGCTCAGGGCCATGCTTGGTTGGATTTTGAGTGTCTTGAAGGGTAGATACTTTACAGCCTCTCCAGGCAATCTGTTCCAGTGGTCAACCACCGTCACAATGAAAAAGTAGGATAGGATAGGAAATTTCATTGGAAGGGACCTATAATGATCATCTAGTCCAACTGCCTGACCTCTTCAGGGCTGATCAAAAATTAAAGCATGTTATTAAGGACATTGTCCAAATGCCTCTTAAATACTGACAGGCTTGGGGCATCGACTACCTCTCGAGGAAGACTGTTCCAGTGTTTGACCACCCTCTCGGTAAAGAAATATCTCCTGATGTCACTATTCCCAGTGTCATGGCCCTCCAACCCTTCTCTTCCTAGCCATCCTTAATCCTCAAGAAGAGTCCCCTGGATAAGCTTGGTGGTATTTCAGTTCTCTCACCACAAAACGGAGGTGGGAAAGATTCTCTTCTTCCCAGTGTGGCTGCAAGGGAAGAGGCATGGTGTGAAGCACCCGGACACTGGAGCAAGGGGAGGGTATAGGCCATCTGTCTAACATGATAGATGCTGATGTGTCTGATGAAGCAGTCGTGGTGCTGCCCTGTAGGAGCTGCTGGGTAGAACCAGAATAAGTTCTGATGCCACCTCCTGACATGCTGTATCTATGATACAGCTTTTGTTGGAACACTATTGCCAGGTCTGGTAATGATTATTTTGATGAAATACATTCATACATCACCTCCCTGCTGGAGTTTAATTGACATAAGGGAACAGAACATGGAAGAAATCTGTGCTGCAGAGTGACCCGAAGATATATTGGGACCTACTTACAAGCTCAGGTGAAAAATGGGAGAATAATGGCGCCTATTTTGCAAGGTATTTGACTTACGGGCCTATAACTCTTAAATCTTGCCAACGAGCTCCAGAATGAGTTGGACATATGAGAAATTTACTGCACACTAAGCATTCTTCCCCTAATGAAAGCAGAGGGGCTTTCCACACCTCCCCCCCCCCATCATTCATCACCAAGTGGAGAAAAGTCAGAAGCTCCAAAGCACACAGGTAGAAATATGAACCTGAAACCAGGTTTTACACCTCAATTTACCCCTTATTTCAGCAAAGGCTGCTTTACACTATCAGCCTGTCCATCAGTCCAGGTCACATGATGGAGGAGGCAAAGAGGAGGGAGGAGATCTGTTTCTGTTTCAGAACAGGTGATAGGGAGGAGCAATTTTCACAAAGTCGTTTGTAACTGTGGAGCAGAGTCTTTGCTGGTTGGGGGCTGAGGTGACAGACACTCCTATTATTTATGCTAGACAAAACCATAGGACATGGAGCCCAGCTCCTTTTGCTGCTGCTGCCACTACCACTAACTCCTCAGAGTGGCTTCAAACACTGTCCTGTGTTCCAGGGATGGTATCCAACCAAGTGGGCTGGGTCCAGAGAGGAGAAGGCGAAAGATCTGTTCTGGGAGACAGACAAGGAAGATGGTCTGGAAAAGCTCTGTGAAGGCATTTAGAGATGGAAACACTATAGATACCTCTTAGGAAATGGGAACCAGTAAAAGTAAGATGAGAGGCCATAGGGAGAGGAACAGAGTGCAGGCAGAGTAGAGATTTGTTTGCTCTGAATTCATGAAGTATTTTGCCTGTACAGAGCCAAAGGACTATAAAGTTTCATTCTGGACTTGTTTTTAATGCTTCTTATTTCTTGCCTTGGAAGAAGAGGCCTTTATAGCTTGACAGAAGAAATAAAGCAGTCTACCAGAAAATAAGTGAAGCATGAACTGCAATAAGAACAGGGGGAGATCTGTTTACCAGGCAGGATGAAAACATAAGTAATTAGCTTACCAACAGACAGAGACTGCTTGGTCAAAAGGCAACATGACGCACAGAAGACTTTTACTGATGGACACATAAGAAACTATTTCAAGGAGATAAAATTGAAAGCCAGCTAACAAGAATTTAATGATGCTCTGTCATTAGTAATTCAGATAGCTCTTACAGAAGATCTCACCTGCATTATCCAAACTTTTCCAGTCCATTTTATTATTCATAAAGTATTCATGTGGCCCTTTGCAGTGAACCCCAGGCTGGCTGGGGATGCTACTGGTTAATGAGCATCCCGTTCAGACTTACTGTCTATGAGAGGTGGCCTTAGGTGGAGTCACAAATGAAATTCTGTGATCTTAAAAAGGACTTTTTTAGCTGAAAAAGAAGCGTGGATGAAGGTCAAAAAACAGGTCAGGAAGTAGAAGTTAGAGACTGTCACTTCTGATCCACTGACACCCTGTATGACTCTCAGCAAAGCATGATCTCTGCATGTATTCATTTCAAAAGCTGAAATAATGGTAATAGTTACTTACTTCAAAAGGCTGTTGTCATGACTAATCACAAAAGTGTTTATAAAACACTATCAAATTCTCGGGTAGAATACATCAGAGAAATGCAAAGTATTGTTTATAATTGCAGAGAACAAAACCCTATGTTAAAAACATCAAGGTTGCAAACTCCAGCATTTGAAAGCTGGGAAATGCCAAAATTAAGGTTGCCAGTGAAACCTTAGTTTGGCTTCTCTCTTTGCATGTGTTACAAGGTACATTGCAATTATGACACGTCATTTCAGGAGAGTATATGGCAGCTGCAGAGCAAATGCTCTCCCTCTATCAACATACACATAGAAGGCAACATATACATACAAAGGTGACAGACTCCCTTGTGGGGATGTAAGTGGAGTTGGCCAAAAGCCTCAACAGCCGTGTACCCAAAAGTTTTCTATCAACAAAGAACTAAGTATTTAAAGGTGTGTGATAAAACATGATGCTGGAAGTATCCATCCTGGTGCATATGTTACACCAATGGAAAGCAACACAACATGCAGTAGTGGTATTGACAGTAATTGGTAGTACTTTGGCGTTCAATTTTTGTTAGAATTTGTTTTTAATTAACTCATTCTGGTGTTGCTTTTCCTTCTATTTGATCACTTTTTTTGTCATGTCTGTGGCATCCCATACTGCTGCTTTTCAATTTCTATATTTCTCCTTTTCTTCTTCTCCATACATCCCTTCTGATTGTCCTTCCTCCTTTTCCTCTTTTTGCTTTTTCCTCACACACACTTCCAGTTCTTCCTCAAAACCCAGTCTTTGTCCTCTCTTTTCCTCACTTGCATTTAATCTTACTGTGTTATCGTACTGTCATCTCTGCTAGAGCCCCATTTATGCCCTTCCACTTCCCCAGCCCAACGCCTTCAGATAAAAACCAATTTCTCTGGCAAGAACTGTGGCAACAGATTAACATCACTTTGATTACAAAATGCACTGTGGAATTGAGAAGATAACCAAAATAAGAGAGAAAACCCAACAGATAACAGAGGCCAGGAGGGTTTGCGAATACCGCAGAGCTCAGTGAAGCATCTCCCTGCAACCCTGGCAGTCACACAGCCTGAATGGCCAGGTGGCAACCTGTGCAAACTGGAAGAAGGCTGCCCAAAGTCCTGCCTCTTCTTCCTCTTCAATAGGATTTCTGTATGGAATCACCCAGGAGAAAGTTAAGCTCTTAGAGAAGAAATACAATTCAAAGTCGAGTGCCTAGTGAGCAAACTTGATTGCAGTGGAAATTAAATTTCAAAGAGAGAAATGTGTTAATGATAAACCTCTCACACATGGGCAAACTTTTCATGTCAATTAAGCTTGGGATAGGTCTATTAGGTTTCATTGGAGTTACAACACTGTACACGACATCAAAATCATCCTATGGTATTTTAAATATTATCCCCCCTTCCCCACCCCGCTCTCCCTACAGCATGAAAGCGTCTGTCTAAAGGACAGGAGTCACATTTGCACGACCCAAATAACAGAATTCAAAGTGTGCTAATGATCCAAGCTGTTGCATTTGGCATTTTGAAAGGGCAATGCTAGGATCCGAGATTATGGGCACAAAGACAGATTTAAGCAAATCAAATTCTCAGAAATATTCCCATATAGCCCACTAACGTGAATTACAGTGTTTCTAGAGGTGACATTTAGCTAACTATAGCATTTAGAGCAGAAGGACATGGCTTCCTAAGACAACTTTTTCTTCGGCTTCCTGAAATGATGTGCATTCCCAGGACAGAGGGATAGAGCCCACTGTGATAAATGAAGTGGAAACCTCAGTCAAAAACATCATGTTGTTTCACATAGGATTAAACATTCCCTTTTTTTGTCTCATTGAAGAGTATTGGCTTTTTTGCAGGCTGAGAAATCAGACTGGGTCTGAGATAAAACATTGATTACATTGGGCCACCCACAGAATTATCCAGGAGCGACAACTGCAATTTAGATTCACAGCCTGTCTTACCTCAACTTACTCAAGGCGTGCAAGTCACTAGAGAACATCACAAAGCGTATTTACACTTCCAGGCTTATATGCCCTTCAGCCAAGCCCATTGCAGAACTCTTCTTCTCTTTTATTCCAAGCATGAGTAAAATTTCTGTCAATTGTACCAGATAACCCGGCTGTGCTACAATAGTTTTCTTTGGGCTGGCTGTACAGTCAGGAATTAATTTGCTTGGCTCGTTGAGAATCCTGACTGACTCAGATCCCCCCTGGAGCATTACCACAATAACCTGCGTAAAACATGTTGCAATCACTGCTTAAAGTACCTGCGGCTTTATGGTGTCTGCAGATAATCAAATCAGCCTGGATGTAAATGACATAAAGAGCTTGGGACGCCCTGATCTGAAGAGGTGTGCTGTCCCTGTGCCACGATGTGTGTAAGAGAGAGACTGATAGGCAGGCGGACTGAGCCTGATCCCCTTTTCTTTTTAGAGGGAGGAAACTGAGGCAAGGCCCAGCAAAGACTTCCCTTGAACTTGCCCAGTCCATAAACAGTGACCTTGCATCTTGACACATGTCAACGTATCCTGGACCCTGTTCCTCCCTAAGTGCTCCCTTATTCCCACAAAAAAGGCTCCAGGCTAGTTGTTCTCAAAGGACTTGGCTGACAAAACTTGGTCTTCTCTCCGTGCTTCCACCACAAGCAGCAGTAGTGCAAACTCCCCTGGGTACCTCGTCCCAGAAAAGTCCTCCTCATCCTGGCCGCCGAACTCTTTGAAGGTGACTGGTATGGGACTGCCATCCCCTAGTGGGTACCGCTATCAGAAAGGGGTTAACGTCAGAAGAACTTACATCCTCTGGCCTGCGTATAGGGAAGTGGATGAAATATTATACTCTATGTACTGTGGGGCATAAGTGTACAAGTTTTGAAGTTCATTTGGCCATCTCCATGCTCCAGGCTGGGCTTCCCAAGTTACCAGTCCCTCGAGAGAAAGCAGGCCCAGTCTCCCAGGGGAACAGCTGTTCAGCCCTTGGCTCCTTTGCTAAGAACATCTCTTGGTTAACCTTATCCCCAACCATAATGTCAGTCTGACATATTACTTACCCTCCTCCAAGTGTTTCCAATGCATCCTCAGAGATTTCTCTCTACCTGATAGAGACTTTCACCTTGTTTGGGTTGTTAAACCTGTCGTAGCTGCTATGAGGTACTCGGGAAGGTGACTGATATTTTCCAGGAGTCTCTAGTGGTAGAACAGTGGCTATAATTAACCGTAACTTGTTTTTCCTCCTTCTCCCCCTCGCTCTCACTCACAGACTGCAGACACCAATGCGCATCATAAGTGCGTGGCCCTCCAGATGAAACTGTTGTCTTTGCTGAAACCAAAAATGAAAAACAACCCAAAATGCAGCAGGAAACAGTCAGATAAAGTTTCAGATAAAACAAAAAATCATTATACTCATGATTTCCCTAACAGAATTATTTTCTGCTCCCCAAGGAACAGCTGTTTTCAGACTAGATTAGCATCACTCTACTGCTGACCCTTCAGAGTAAAGCTTCAGGGCAGCAGCTTCTCAAGTTCTACATGATTTGCCATCTGTATTTTTGTTGTCGTTGCCAATCATCTTGAGTGCAAAGTAACACTGAGCAAACCACTGATTCCTGTTCAACATTAGTCATGAGAGGAATCTTCCACCTGATTCTCCAGACATCCATGTCACACAGAGAGCCATCGAAGAGAGGTGTTGACCTGAGAGCAGTATATCTTAACTGGGGGAATTTGAGACTATGGGCCATATTCTTTATTGCTGTTGTCTCCAAGGAGCATCAGCTTATGTCCAGCAGAGGATATTGTCCCATATACTCAGGGGAAGAGACCAAGTGATCCTCTCTCTCCTGCTCAGCTGGCAGGAGCAGAATCCAAGCCACTGACCAGCAATACTATTGCATGAAATAAAGCCCCAGTGTAGGCTGTACTCCATGACGCTACTTTTGAAATTTGCTCCACCACAGGAGCACCACCATCAATCACAACAAGAATGTATCATTGTAACAGACAACTTGTAAAGCAATTGCAAGAGTGCCTTGATTTTCTGTATAGCTAAGCACAGACACTAAGAGGTGTAGTAGGTTATCCAAGGCTACTGCAGCGCCAGATATGAAAGCCAAGTGGTTTCATGGCCAGTTTAGGGCTTTCTGCCTCCCTTTGCAGGATTTTCCTTAGGACTGGAGAATGCAGGGGGCACCTCCTCCCAGCTCATTAAGGTGACTGACCTGCGTTTCACTTCAATGTTTCATGATAATCCTCCGAGTGTGAGGTACTTAACAGTGACTTTGTCCCCATGTCTGTCCAACTCCATTATCCTGGACTGTGCTGATACAGCTCACCTGTCAGAGGGGCCCAAAACTGAACACAGTATTTGAGGTGCAGTCTCACCAGTGCCGAGTACAGGGGGACAATCACTTCCCTGGTCCTGCTAGCCACAGCCACCTTCTGATACAAGCCAGGATGCTATTGGCCTTCTTGGCCACCTGGGCACACTGCTGGCTTGTATTCGGCCAGCTGTTGACCAGCACCCTCAGGTCCTACTCTGCTGGGCAGCTTTCCAGCCACTCTTCCCCAAGCCTGTAGCATTGCATGGGGTTGTTGTGACCCAAGTGCAGGTCCTGGCGCTTAGCCTTGTTGAATCTCACACAGTTGGCCTTGGCCCATTGATCCAGCCTGTCCAGATCCCCCTGTAGAGCCTTCCTACCCTCAAGCAGATCAACACTTTCACCCAGCTTAGTGTCATCTGCAAACTTGCTGAGGGTACACTCGATCCCCTCATCCAGGTCATTGATAAAGATTTTAAATAGAACCGGCCCCAACACTGAGCCCTGGGGAACGCCACTCATGACCAGCCTCCAACTGGATTTAACTCCATTCAGCACCACCCTTTGGGCCTGGCCATCCAGCCAGTTTTTTACCCAGCAAAGGGTATGCCTGTCCAGGCCATGGGCAGCCAGTTTCTCCAGGAGAATGCTGTAGGAGACGGTGTCAAAGGCTTTACTGAAGTCCAGGTAGACAACATCCACAGCCTTTCCCTTATCCACTATGCAGTTGCTAGCACAGTGGGCAATGACGTCCCTTACACAGAGGGGCAACAACTTTTGTACTGAGAGAGAGGAGATGAAGACAAGGCAAAACCTACACCCACAGGAGAAAAATAAGTGGAACAAAGTGTCAAATACAGAAGGGTGAAGCTGGACCCTGTCCAGCTGCCACCGGAGGAGCAGGAAAGCAGAACCACCATTGGGCTACATGTCATATGGAGGGAAGGAGAGACTGTGATGAGCACGGCAAGAAACCTGGCAAAGTCCCAAAAAGCCCTGTGTGCCCAGCATCACCACCCAGAGCTCCAGCCAGCAGAGGGCAATGCCAGTCCACACACACACCGCTTCACTTGCAAAAGCAATCCGGGTGGCCCTGTCTGCCAGCCCATGTCCCCACACCGCCTGAAAACCGCGAATTAAATAGGATATTTCTTGTTTGCAGACTTGTGACATTCTAGTACTGCTTGTGCTCTTACTGTCACTGACACAGCCCTATGTGCCATGGTGTGGGGAAACCGGGACCTGTAAGGCACCTGTCCAACCCATTCAATACAGACAATTTTTTTTTCTTATCAGTCTTGCAGCCTGTGCAATTGGCTTTCCTGAATCACTTGCTATGCACAGTGGTCTGAGTTATTATCCTCTGGCTTTCAGCTCTGAGGCAGGTAAATGATAAGCAGTTTTGTGCTGCATTATTTCTCTGTATTTTTAGAGTATGCCTGGTTAAGCCTTTGGCACTGGACTGTGCAGCTTGACATCATTAGCACCTTCAGAGAGATGCCAAGCAGAACTGCAGTCTAGTCTAACAGGGTGCAGGACAGAGGTGGGCTCTGACTTCCCCACATAGCAGCTATAGTCCTGGGTCATTCTTTCAGGCTATTGCCTCTCCCATCACTTGTTTCCAAAAGTAAAGCAGTCAAGTTTTGAACTGTTGCAAGAGTTTTCATGCATTAAACGATAATAAAAACCCACCTGCCTATGACAGTAAACTTCAGGTCATGGAAATACAGAGTGGTTTATGTAGTGACAGGAGCAGAGCACAGCTAAGAGAGATGAGGGCAGGAGGGCTGGCGTGCAGGGAGAGCACATGGAAGAGCAGGAGAGTGCTTGGGCTCACTGGGCTCCCAGAAAGTCTTGGGACTGAGGTGCCAACAGGTAAGAAATTCAGGCAAGTGGCTCAGGCAGAGCAGGGCTGTGACGGATGGATGGTTACAGGAATTTCTCTATGGGTTAGATGAGTTTGCATAGCATTGGTAGGGGCTACGCACTACTGTAAAGAGCCTGGCTCCATCTCCTTTATAGGAGATGACACAAGGGGGCTGTGGTTAGGTCCCCCTGAAGCCTTCCCTTCTCCAGACTGAGCAAGCCCAGCTTCCTCATCTGCTCCTCACAGAGCAAGAGCTCCAGTCCCTAATCAGTTTAAGGGTCCTCTCCTGAACTCACTGCAGTTTATCAATGTCCGGGCCCAAAACTGGATGCAGTATTTCAGATATGGCTTCATGAGTGCTGTGTAGAGTGGGGTAATCCCTTCCCTTGACCTTGTTGGCTGTGCTGCTGTTGATACAGCCCAGAAGGCTGGTGGCCATCCCTGCTGCCAAGGTCACTGCTGGTTCACACTCAGCTCACAGCTCACCAGGGCCCCCAGGGTCTCTGCAGCAGAGCTGCCCCCCAGGCAGGCAGTCCTAGGCTGGCTTGCTGTGCCAGGCTCTTCCTTCCCAGCCGCGGCACTTGGCACTTGTCCTTGTTGAATTTCATAAAGTTTTTGTTAGCCCATGCCCTCAGCCTGTCTAGGTCCTACTAGACAGCCACCCTGCCCACCATTGTATTGACCTGTCCAGCTGCCATCACCAACTTTGTGTCACCTGTGAACATGATGAATATGCATCTTGTCACCTCCTCCAAGTCACTGATAAAGATGTTAAACAGGGCAGTGCCAGGAAACACCCCTGCTGTTACTTCACTTGTTTCTGGCCTCCAGGTGAAGTACGATCCATTAACCACTTCATTGCACCAGCCTCTCGGTACACGCTGGCACACAGGGACTTCCTACCCCCAGGTGTCTGGGGAGGATGCAGGACAAGCCCCTTACCAGCTTCCTTCCTCCCATTTCCTTACCCTTCTCCACAGTCTTTTCTGTACAGTAAAGAGAAAGCAACCAGGCTGAAGGAACTTAATCATCCATTGGTAAAGCCTGTTTTCTTTTTTTCTGTAGAACAGCCTGGAGATGATAACATTCAGGAACCCTTCACCCATGTCAAATATGGATTTTAGGATAACTGAGGCATTTCATCTAATTGGGGTTTTTTTGGAGTTACTGACACATTTACAAGCCAGTTAACCTCAACCTACTTCAGATAATTCAGTTCTAAAATGGGCTAAGCCCCCTTTCCTACATCACAGGACTCTATGTACATGGAGGACAGATGTTCAGAGGACACTGAATATTACAGCCTTTGGTGCAGGGCTTCAGTATTTGCTTCTCATCTTGATCCCATCTCCTGAACTCCACAGATAGGATAAGTAGAGGAATGAAAATACCTACAAAGGCCTGTCATTCGTCTATGGAAACCAGCCCCACCGTACTGCCGTCCTGGCAGCCAGCAGACCACTGCTTCCTCATTTGCCGTCAAAGAGAATCAGAAAATTTTACATGGCAGCTCTGCCCCAAAAGGAGTGATCTAGTCACACATTTCTCACCTCGTCTCAATACATGCACATATATGGCCCTGCACCTTTCTCTTCTAGTCAAAGTCAAGCAGAGATGTGACACAGGCTGAAATATTTTCCTTTCCAGTAAGCAAATGCTCGGACTCCCGTGCCTTTAGCTTTGCAACAGCTTGTAAAGCAAACTGCACTGAGTGCTGGAATCAGCAGTAAAATCCCATCTGATTATTTCTTTTCCCCAGGAACAGCTGGGTTAAAAATCTTTGACTAACAAGTTTTCACTGCCATACTAATCACTTTTCTTAATCAAATCAATGAACCATCCAATTTAAATCTGTTTCTCATGAAGCAAACATTTCACAAAGATTCAGGTGCAATAAATAACCACCAAACTCGAGACACCGAGCTGAAAGGGGCCCCCAGCCCATGGTTCCTGCCTTTCCTGACAGCCAGAGACATGAAGGGAGCAGTCACCCAGCTCAGGGTGAGGGCTGTGACTGCTCCTCGCTGTGTTGGGAAGGGCAGATAAACTGCCAGGCCTCTGATGTATTTTGTTGTAGCTGAGGGGAGTAGGTGTAGCACTGCAGCAGAAGGAATTTTACAGGCTCCATCTGAAAATTAAACATCCTGTTGTTATTTTAAGGGACATTTAAACTTAAGGTCCTATGCCTCACGCTTAACTGGAATGAGCAGAGCTGGTGGATTGTTTCCATTGCTCAGAATAAACCTATTCTCTCTGCAGGGAGAACACAACAAAATTAAGCCAGACGATGCATAGGCAGACATTCCTATAGCAAGGCAATTCCCTGTCAGAGAAGAAAGCTGTCATCCATAAACTGCTTCAACGTATGGTACCAAACACCCCTGCTATGCTGGAAAGCAAAAGCATGGTGATGCTGTGTTAATGGGTTCACTGCATGGGGACACAGCGACACAGATTTGTGCCTCTGCTCCCTCCCTTCAGAGCAACCCTAAGGAAACCACTAAGCCTCACTGAAACAACCCGAGATTCCCCATACTTTCTGCCAGCCCGCAGCACCTGAGAGGGACATTGTGCAAAAATCATCTCTGTGAGGGCAGTAGCACATAGAGAGCGAGGAGGAATTTGCCACGGCAGTTCTTCTCCCCACGCTTGAAGCGTCCTGTGGTTTGCAGGCTTCCAGCCTACCCATACGAAAGCACACAGCCTCACTACCTGAAGAGCCACTGCATAATGGACAAACACAAAGAGAAGTGAAGAAAGGCTGAAGACAGTGTCACTGAAACAAGAACTGAGCTCCAAGGGGGAACGTTACTTAAGGCTTGAGAACGGGCAGTGTTGGCTTTTTTTAAAAAATCTTAATAGATAAATAAATAAATGCTGTCATTATGAAGTGACATTTCTGGCCCTTGAAAGCAGTCTCTGCTGTTTGATGGAGCAGTGTGGCAGCCATCTGAGCTGTGATGCTTATTGCCCTATTAAAGTCATTTTGGAACCAAGCTGAGTGATATATGTTAGTGGAGCATCTCATGTTTGCTTTCCTTTAGCTGAGCCTTTTGAAGATTGAGTTTCCTTGCAGAAGCCTCTGAAGATGTCAGTATGGGACCATCTGGATGATGCCCAAAGACTCACAAAGAACAAAACTTCTTGAGCCACATAGGATTTCTCAGCAAAGGATTGCTGGCAAGACGGAAGTGTAAAGGATCCCCTCAGTCTTGGGCCAAAGGAAAACAAACATGTAATCGCTGGGTGCCTTGCGACTCAGCTGACATACAACATGTTGTAACTAGGGCTTATGTGCTCTCACAGGAGACCACTACACATCCACATCCCTACCCCCTGAGATACAGCCACACTGAGCAACCTGCCAAGTGGTGCTAAAATACCCTAACTGCCTTCACATGGACAACTCCTAAAGTCCTTGCAACTAATGTTTCATGCATGCCAGGAGGCAAGTACCCTATTTAGGGAAATACGACATTAATCAAAGAATTAGATACAGGATATTAAACTCGCCGAGCTGCTGTTATCAAATATGTAAGGCAAACAACATTCTGGGTAATTAACAGACATCTATGATGAACATGCAATCTGAATAAGGGGTTTGCCTGTGAATCTCTGGATGTTACTGTGTTCCTTAAAGCTTCCTAATGGTTTGTCCAGGTAACCATGATGGACAATCCTGACTTTACAAACTTCCCCTGTATTATTACAAAACAACACATCAGTAAGCTGTAGCGGTAATACAGATCTCCTGATTTCTTTACCACAAACCTAAGTAAAGGTTTCCCACTTGCTGCAAGCATTGCTCAAGCTGAGCAGGTAATGAGCAGGTATGGGGGTGTGCACATGTGCTCCCCCAGCACCGACAAAGAGTTTAATCAGCTGAAGAAGGGACAAGGGCTTGGGACTATCTAGGAGCAGTGCTGACACTAACAGGGTGGTGACAGGTGAGCTGCTCCCTGAAAACAACATGAAAGAGCAAGAAATACATGGGAGTCCTCAAGTGAAAGACTAATCCAAGGGCACGATAAAGGAAAGGCAATTGTATGTGGATGTCTGGCACTTACCTATGCAGTTCAGGAAAGAGGAACAATTGCTTCTAAGAACTGTTGTTATGCCCTGAAGCACAGGATGAATTGAACCCATTGGAGTTGTTCATCCTTGTCCCTGGTGGCCACTTCAAAATACTGGCTTTTGTTTAAAAAAATGTGTACAGCACTTATAATTGGAAAATTAACCTTCAAAATCAGAAACCAACATAAATGAAGATGCTATATCAGCAAAAGACTGAAACGAGAGCTCTAAGAGGTTGTTGCCATTTACCACCTGAAACTGCCAGCTCTGGAGCCAAACTGGGGGGTGAACATCAGCAAAATGCTATTTCTCTCCTGGTATACAAAGGCTATTCAGTGACCAGCTGATGCTACAGGTTTCACTACAGGCAGTGAACCTGCCACCCCCTTTTTGGCTTTGCTATGAATATGCTATGTTTTTATTTATGTTCAAATACAAAATTACCAAGACTCAAGTTTTCAGACTCTCCCAGTGCCTGGGCTATGAAATCCAAATTTTGACATGTGAATTAGATTTTGATTTTTCTTTTCCCCACAGACACTGGATACCTTACAGCTACATTGACCATATGGGGGCATGTGATTCACACTACCATCATGCAAGAGTTGTTCTTAAGGTATAATTTGAGCAGGAGGAAAAAGAAGGCAATTGTAGACTGTGCCTCTGTGTGATATATAGGGAAGTGAAGAAATGGTAGCCAGCTTTAGTCTGTGGAAACCTGAGACAGAAACTCAAGCAGCAAACTAGGAAGATAGATAACCCTCTTTTATGCCATTTTAACAGCTAAATCTGAGGCAGAACTCTCATCAACATCCTCAGCCTAACACCTGGCTCTTGAGCTGCATAACATACCCCGAGGCAGCAAACACATGCACATCCCACATCTGTCCATATGATCTGGTCACTAGCTAACTCTTGTTTTAAAGAAGCTTGAAGGTGAATGTGGTTACACAAAGACCACTGGGAATCTTGCAAAGAGCCTGGAGGAGAGTTGGTACAGAAGTGGGTAATGCCCCATCAGTACTTCAGTCTTGGGAACTCAACTTGCTCCCTTTTGACGAAACATAACTTCTGACCCCAGGGTAAACATATTGTAATCTGCCCTACTGCATCTGTCCTGGAGCATTAATATTTGACATAAATCCTAAAGGAAGCTCTGTTCTTTATTACCGATTTGTCAGAGGTGGATGGATAGGAAGGGTTGTGGGTAATATGGAAATGGCATAGGCAGAGGATCCCTTCTGGGAGCCTGATTATTGAAAATCAGATGCTATTTACACAGTTAATGCCATTCACTTCTTGCACCTGCTCAATCATTCATTTCCCAGTGCAAGCCAGCTTTGCCCTGCTGCAAAGTCAGGGAATTTAAGGGAGTTACACCTGCGGGTTTTCTCTTTCTCTCCAATGATTGCAGAGTTCAGCTTATAAAACTCCCACTTGTACATTTCCAGCCCTTCATCTTCCTTTTCTGTGAATTCTTTTTCTACCTATTTATATGTATATATACTTTTCCAAGTATTTATGTTTCTGATAATGAATCCAAAAGCTCTCTCTTTCTAACTCTTGTTGGGCTCCCAGCCTGTTCCTGTACCACACAGAATTCATCTGATTCTGTAATTGTCTGAATAACAAGAAATTCAGCTAGCTTCCCAACTTACACTAGTTTTTGTTCATATTCTATTCAATCTTTGAGACAGGCTCCATACCCTACATCAAGGGACATCCTGTTCTTTATGATGTCCCTACAAATCTAAATTCTGTGCTGACATCCCTAGCAAACACACTTTTATATAAACTCTACTTTTAAATTTGGTTAAAAAACCAAACCAAAACAAACCACAAAGGATTATGGAGCTGACCTGTCTTCCCACTCTTGACCCCATCACCTTTCTTGATAATGAAGTTCTGCAGAGAAGCCTCAGGCCACTGAGTAGCCAGGAAGGAGGGAGTGAGCTGTAGTCCTATGGTTTTACTTATTAGTGCTAAAGATATACCAGCTGTGAGATTATGAGAGGTGCAATTGCAGATCTGAGCAGCTGAAAAAAACCTATCAGCAAGGGTTAATTAACAGAAAAGTGAAGGCTTCTAGTTTTTGCACAGTTTTTTCTATTATCAAGAGAAGGGCTCCCACATAATGGAAAATCCACCCATCCTCCTAGCAGAGAAAGCATTTGCAATACTAACCTGTTAGCTGGATTTGCTTCCATGGTGGTGGTGAGGCATCATTCATTGTAGCGTATCCATCTGCTTGTTGTCTTACTTAAATATGAACTGAATGAACACCCCCCATCTGCCAAAGTCTTGCCTTTGATTACAGAAAGACAACGGCAGAAAGCAGGTCAAGGTCAAGTAAAGCAGATAAACATATGATTAACTCTGTGCAGATAATG
>VYZW01017105.1:40859-59357 GCA_013401315.1 Balaeniceps rex
TCTGTGCCTAGAATGAAAGAGGGGTCCTCTAAAAAAAACCCAGCAAATGATTGTGTAGAGACTATGTCCTATTACATATGTACCAGGGGACAGAAAGAAGTTGCATGAGCAAATCACCAGCTCCACCAGCAACTTTAAATTTCAGATCCTCTAACTTTCACATGACTGATTTTGCAGCCTTAGCAGGAGTCTTGTGATATAATGGTTGATGTTGAAAATTCACACATCCATTGAGAATTATGTTGCTGTAATACTGAGGAATAGGCTTAGCTTGGCTTGAATTACTTGGCCTCACGTGTTTGGGGACCTCTTCTCGAATATATTTGGTGAGAGTGATGTCTACATGCCTGATCGGAGAATTACCCCAGGGTCAGAACTATTTCTTTTGGATTGAAATCTTGTATCCCATGGCAATGGACCATGGAGCTCAAACGAAGCTTTTGTCACCTGCACAGTGACTTCCCATGAATCCATGTTGCAGAGGTTTAGGACATTTTAACCCTACAGAAACAGTAATTAGCTAGGAGCCAGGAAGCTGTTCTCATCCTATGGGGAGAAACTATAGCATGGAATGACTGGAAAGAAACTAAGCTTTTAGCCTGGGTTTCAGATCTTTTGCATCCTGACACCCTCAATGAGCTAACACTCGCATTGCAGTACCCATTAATGTGTCTGGACAAATACATTCACATGATCCATCACAAAAATAAATATTTGGCTGGCTTTCTAACTCCCAGATTATTTTTTTGACTGATCATAACAATTCTACTCTGCAGAGCAAACAAACCCCAAATCCCAAGGAAAATGTTCCAGCCAACTGACACGTACATAGATCCTTCTGAAACTCTCAAGGACTTTGTGTCTTGTTTTGTGAATGTATAACTACTGATGAAAAAAAATTCGTATAAAAGCAAGGTACTTCTAAATCCAGGTTTGTAAGCATTTCCTGAGCCATAATTTGCTGTGCACAGCCAGAAGCTTTTCCAAACTTAATTTTATATTGTGAACCAAAATAAGTCTTCAAACAATCCCTAATTCACCTAAGTGTTTGGATGTAAACAAACTGTCTAAATACACGTTATGAATTACTACTGTAAAAATGACTTCATTTAGCTATCAATGCTTCTGCATTTTCAACACTGCAGTGGAAATACTAGGTTATTGGCTGTCACTGTCTACTAGTGACTTATTTGTTCCAGTCTCAGTTACTGGAGTTGCAGAAACTTAGCTGCTTTCTTTTCCTAAAATTGAAATATTTTTTGAGCTAACTATGATACATTCTTTTTTTATTGCACTCCCACCATCTAATGTATTAGACCTTGTTGAAGTTCATAAATAATGATGCTCGCCCCACTTGCTGAGCTTGCTGTGTTCTCCTGTTGCTGCACTGAAACCTGAGGAGCACTCATACAGTATCTGGCAGAGCAGGAAGGAATGTCCTGTGCAATGCCCAAGAGTAGTATCTGCTGATTTGCCAGGACTCCCAGTGCTGCCGGTCATTAATCTTTCTCAGCCAAAAACAGATGGGGCTATTAGGCAGGCTGGAGTAATGGGGGAAACTGGCACGATGCAGAAGGAAATGTATCATCTTCTGGATAGAATTGCATGTAAAAATGAGAACATTAAAAATGTATTTTTCATATTTAATTGGACGATGTACGATTATACCTAGCAGAAAATAATGTGCAATGTGTTTTGTGCAGGGCATTTATAAAACTGTTCAGCTGTGCTAGGGTCTTATTTTCCCCTGCGGAGAGAACCAGTAGCTACAATTCCGACAAGGTTTTTGTGCTTTTCCCTCTAACACAGGGCTTACTCTGCTGCAACAGCTACTGCAAATAACACTACAAAGTGCCTCCACTTGTCGCAGTAAAAGGAAAATGCAGTTTATGATTTACATACAAACCACATGAAGCCTACCAGGTAAAAAACCAGTACTTTAGGAATAATGTGAGCATATCTGATATTCAGTCTAACAAAAGTGATGGCACTGCAGGTACAGCTGCTAATTCCTTTATGTCACTGAGTCCAAGATGATGATTACAAATAGAATAAAAATTGCAAATTATGAAGTGGAACTGGATTGCTCGCACAGCAAACTAGCAAGGCTGGACGGAATTACTGAAAGTAGGATTTGGAAAACAATCTGATAGATACTAAGGACTATTTGGGATAAACAAAGACATTTTCTAGGTCTGCCAGGTAGGCAAATGGTAGATGACCCTTAGCCAGAAAATGATAGGATGGAAACTACAGCTAAACGTTTGAAGGTATATACTGTGACAACAGAGAGAAATCATGGAAACATATTAGAGGGTTACAATAAGGCATTAAACAAAGGCAAGTGCTTTGCCTAGAACTTGAACTTGCAAAGCCTGTTATATCAAAGGGAGAAGCATGAAAACAAAAATAGGAGGATTTGGTGCCAGCCAGCAGATTATTATTTGGAATAATAATTATGCCTGAAATGTGGTGGGATGTCAGGAGGTGCTGGGAAATACACAGTTCAGGCTCTGGTGCTGGAAGGGGCTTAGGGGACTGAAAAGTTTGCAGTGACTCGTGTCAATGTTTTGGAGTGGAGGGAGAAAAGGGAGACATAACAAAATGTGTCAAGATAATACCCCAAATTAGAAGAACAAAAGAATTTTGTAGAATTTTATTTCTAGTCCCTTGACTAGGAAAAGGTTAGCATTTAGGAAGGTTAAAGAGGAAAATACAACCCCCCAAAACCTAGTAGGGTGATATTTGATATAAAAATTTAAAAACAACCCCCCCTTTTTCCTTTTAAAGAAAGAATCAGTGGCCCTAAATAAAAAGAAAAGAAAAACTGAAATCCTCAGATTAAAAATGGAAAGGACTTATAAATAGCCATGGAGTATGGTATTCCCTTAGATAAATGGAAGACAAGGACAAGGAAATGCTGGTATGACTAAATTGGAAATTTTAGAAGTTATTCAGGCCAAATAGGAAACCTTCAGAGAATGGAAATCAAAACTTTGTAAAGCTGAAAGGAGGGTATGTAAGGTGGAGTTTGAGCAAGCTAAGAGAGAATTTGAAGAGTGAATAGTAGGAAGTTAAAACTCAAAACACACATTTGCTCAGTACACCAAAAGCAGAAAACCGGAGATAACCGCTAGGCCACCCCAAACAATAAGTAGAAGAAACAATTAAAGACAATAAGGACATTGCCAAGAATCTAAATGATTTATTTGCATCAGTCTTCACCAGAGAGGGTGCTGGAGTGATATCTAAATGAGAGACTCACACTTTCCAAATATCAAAGATAAGGAGAGGTCATAGACTGAAGACTCAAGAGAGAAGTTGGTGGAACAAATCAATAAATCAAAGGCATTAAGTCACCAGGTTTATCTGATATTTCTTAAGACTTCAGGAGAAACTGAGAATTAAGTAACAAAGTTGCTAGCAAATACCTACTACAGTAGAGGACTGGAAGACAGTCAGTGTTATAACTGAGTTGGGGATTTTTGTTGTTGTTTTTGGTGGTTTTTTGATGGTGTTGGAGGAGCCCTGGCAGTTACAGACAGGTATGTAATCTTAATTCGCTATCATGTAAATTGGCTGAAATGTGTTAAAAAAACCCAAGCCCCACACCTCCCAAATTATGAAGCGCATAGACAAACATGACATGACAGGTACAAGTCAGTACAGTGTCTATAAGGGAAAAAAAAGGGGCTCTTTGAACCTACTACCAATCTTTGAGCTGGTTACACCAGCCAGCACACCTAAGCCTACCCAAGAGGTCCCATGGCTCGCCGTACAGACTGGCAAGTAGCAAATGATTACCTCCCTGCTCCCCCATCTGCATCTCACGACCACTGAGGAGAAAACAATGTTCATGTTGATAATGGCACACCCAAACAAGGTTCAGGTCGGTGCTACAGGTTAAGCTGCTGCAGGGCAATCCAGTCCATCCTTGGGCAATATTGTTAAGCCAAGGAGAAATGTACATCTGGAAATGAAAGTTTTTAATATATATGAAACATAATGGTGGCCACACTGAAGCTCTGACTGGAGATTTTATGTAGGTACAACCAGTGTTAGCCTCTCTTAGGATCAGCTTTTGATATCTTTCTGCACATTAGCTGATCAACAGGACTCTGTGCTGCAGGGTTCTTCTCCTTCTCAAAATGCACAGTGACCTGGGCCCTTAATGGTGAGTAATATGGGACTTGGGGAGTTAATATTTTGTTTTTTTTTTTTTTTAAATATATCTTAGCCAGGACTGAGCACTCATTTCACTTCTTCCCAGCTCTTCCCAGCTTTTTATGTGAATCTTTACACAAAGCCATTAAGAACAGAAGAAAAGCACTTTGGAAAATTATGCAGTGATGTATTCTTATGCAGCCAACACTCCCAAGGGAAAAAGTGAAAATTACACATAGCCTCCCGCCCCTTTTTATTTCTTGTCAAAGATGTTGCCTTTTTTGGCTTTTCTTATATATACACAGCATGATGAACTGATATTTGTAGTTTAAATGTCTGGTTTAACCGCGTGGTTTCCACCGTAACAGAAAGCTCTCATGAAATGTCAGGTTAGAAATAAAACCAAGCTCTAGAGGGATGAGGTGAGGAGAAAAGTAGAAGGTCCAGTGGCTGAAAAACAAAATGGAGAAAAAGTGAGCAGAACGCAACGTGGATCCATTTCCCAACTCAAGCAGTGGTATTGGTATGCGTGGTTGTATGGGGATCTGGGATAGGGAGACAGACGCATTTCTCACTGAGTTGTTTCTGCTTTCTCTATTAACATTGCAACAGAAATTACAAATAGCCCTGCAAGGGGTAGTGCATTAAACCTCATCTCTTCATCCCATGTAAACACAACATTAATCATTAATACTGAAGAATAAAGAAAATGGTAAAAAGTCCAGTGTCTTGTTTTCTGCATTTTGCTTGTTAGGTTTCCTGTCCGCCCTCCAGCATACTCCTGTGTGTACCAAAGTTGTGAACTTGACCAGCCCGTGTTCAAGCAAACACTCACACTCAGATTCCCAACACATTCTTTTCTCCCCCTCGAATGGGGAGTTTATTCCTAACAGTTCTGCTCCTTTTAATTATAAACTCCTTTAACGAAGTAGTTCTGAGACCTTGCAGCAGGCAGCAGGAGAGCACCAAGGCTACTAGTTGCCATGTTTATAATCCCTGTTCAGCAAAGAAGTCCACTTAAAGCCCAAGGCCCAATGCCTTCACGGACAGGCATGCACTGAAATGAGCCTACAAATCAATATCCCCCCGCACAACGTGCCTTACAGGCAAAATCTAATTCTTGCCTAAAAAAGATAAAGAGTTACAGCCAGGCCCTTTATTTTACGAAACACACACAAACAAGTTGCTCTGGTGAAAACAGACCTTACACTGACAAGTTTTGTTCACTTCCTGGCAGAGCTACTGATCTTCTTTACTGGACCACCAGAACTGAGGATGGGAAAGAAACACAAGGGAGAGATTTTCTTGGCAAGGAAAGGAGCAGCTTTTAGGACTGGGGAAAGGGCAGGGTGGGATATAGGGGATTTTCCTGATAAAAACAACTAATTTGAGAATAAAAGACCAACCAATATCATGTATACACCTAAACCAGTAACACACCTTCTCTGGAGTGCAGTATTGTATAAGTGTCCCCTTCGTTTTCAAGGCTAATTCAGACCTTTGGCTCATCCTGCATTAACAAGGTCATCCATGTTAACAGGGCCCCTGTGAAAGTTCACAGGTGAAAGTTCCCTTTTAGAGTAGTGCAGATTTGAAATTCACAGGACAGTGACCCGAAGATCTTCCTTTACAGATAAAAAGCATGTCAAATTATTAAATAGCAACATGAAATCCTATATTCTGAAGGTCTGTCTCTGCTCTGCAGTTAGGAGAGCAGTGTGCGTTCCCAGCCCCTGCCCAGTCCCCACCTCCGGCAGCACGGCGGGCGTGTGGCCGCCCCTCTCGCTGACACCTCACGAATGCTAAAGCTGAAAGGCCTGGGGTAGTCGGGGAAGGGACGAATGAGCATAGTCCGAAGACATGTCACTTCAAATTTCTACTGTTAGAACTGCTGGGTATGATATAAAAACAGAAAGTATTTCTCAGTTCGAAGTTTGAAGACTGGGCCCCAAACGTTGAGTGGCTCCTTCCTCTGGTGTCCCTGTTTCCCACACACGGGCTCCATTGTGCTAGCTGTTGTTCTCTGCCGTGAGATATTTGAGGGCTGCAAAGCCGTAGTGGCGCGACATATCCTGCTGGAACTCCTCCTTCAGGGTCTTGAGACAGATGCGGTATTGCTTGTTGGAGCGAAACTTGGTGATGTCGAAGCTGGGGGCATGCGGCATGTGGATCATGTAGGCATTGGGCAGCACCGTGAACTCGTACTCCTGGGGGAGAAAGACACCGGCTGTGAGGGTGTTCCCGAGCCCTCTTGCAATGCATCCCCCCCATACCTCCACAGTCAAACATGCTCCATCATGTAACAGTTCAGTGTGGGTCTCAGAAACAACAAACCCATACAGATATGCCAAATAAGCCTTCTAAAGTTGCTTTTTCTTGGTTTTATGGAAGACCTACTTTCTTTTTTAAAATGTGTTTCTCCATGTAAGCCAAATGATGGGGAAACAGTACAAAAGGCATGCCTGAAGCCACGTCTGCAGCACAGATTTTGCAGTGGTGTGCTTGCAACCAACACAGCTGTGACTGCACACAGCATGAGTCTCAAGAGTCCATGCAAAAGCATGTTTTTGCCCCTACAATTTATCTTGTTTGGGATTCTGGAATAAGCTATATTTACAAAGGCACCCATTGCACTACATATGTTGCTTTGCCTGTATACTAAGATACTTACAGCAAGAAAACTGTCCAAAACTATTTATAAACCTGAAATGAGGGACGACTATGATATCTTTTATAGGCGATGTGTGAAAATGCACCTGCTAATTCCATATGCTTTGAGAAGGTCTTATGCAATTAAGTTCTCCTTCACAAAGTATGAGATACTGTTTTAATTCCCCCTCTCCTCTAAAACTTCTTCACTAATTCTCTTTCTTTATATCTGACCACGTTCCTTGACAATTTGAGTTGTTAAAAATGATGGTTCATTTAAGTCTCAATTACTCCTGTTAGATTTTTTCAATATTTATAATATATGATCATTAGAGCAAAGCTAGACAAAGACCGATTCTTAGACAAGCTGAAAGTTCACTAGTGTAGGATGTGCAAGAAACAGGTATCTGCTCCTGCAAGGGACTGGGCAGAAAAGGGATGTGAACCGCAGTATTCTGTAGCCAAGTGAAGTACCCTAACCACTAGGACGCTACCTCTTTTTTCATACGGAATTTCAAAAAGTCTGAGTTGTATGAGATGCAAATGACAAAGAAACTTCAGAGCCTCCACAGGCAAATTTCCTACTGTCCTCACACAGTTTCTATATACAACTGTGGCGTATTGACTCATTAACCATCTCTGAATAAGACACTGGTCAGGGAAGGAACAGCCACAGAGCATGCTGGCTTTAAAAGAAATGGTGTACAACTTCCCCTGGTTTGCAAAGTCCAGTCACTTGTAGATTGAGGAGTCTGTGCAGAGACACAGAGTATCTGCAGCACAGAGGCAGAGTACTCCAAAATATTTTATTAGGGAGAGAGATTTATGGGAGAGAACACACTTGTGCTAATAAACATGAGTGTTTCACCTACAAATCTTTCTTCACCTAACAAAATATGATCAAGCCAGAAAAGACTGAAAGCTGCTGGGCTACAATGCTACCAGAAACCAAGTGTTTGAGCAACACAGCCCAAACAAAATGGAAAAAAGAGAGCAGACTGCAATGTGGATCCATTTCCCAACTGAGGCAGTGGTGTTGGTGAGCCCAAAGTGTAGCTAAGGCTGCAGTGCCTTCCCAGAGACACCTATGAAACAGTAGCATGTGGTGGACAGCTAGGTGCAGATACAGCTGTATGGCTGCTCCTTCTCATTATGGGAATGCCTGTTCCCTGACAGACAGTGCTAAAGTGGTAAATCTTTGTGCCAAATTACAATGCTGTCATATATGGGAATGGACCCCTCTGAGCTTCTGTTTGGGATGACAAATGTACAGGAACAGCAAAATAACCTGACGCTCACAGGCAGAACTCATTTAGCTGGAAAAGGCTTAGAACTAACGGGGAACCAAACACAAAAACAAAGGCTGGCACAATGGAGTGAGGAGAGCTGATAAACCACAAACTACAAAATATGTCTCTACGGGACCTTAAAACTAAGGGCTGAAGCTGCAGAGGAAGATGCATCTCCCTCATACAATCATTTCTTTGTTCTCTGTTTGCATCTCGACTGTAATCCTGCAGGTCGGGGTCCGTCTATGCTCTGCAGTGTAAACTGTTCAGCACAGTGGTGTTCCCATCCCTCCGAAAGGCCTTCAGGCACATAAAGCCTTCCAAAAACTTATGAGTCTGCTGCTAATAAGCCCCTTTGAAAGGTGCTGGGCTGGGGTCCTGGAAAAAGGATTGCTCACAGTCTAGTTCCACAGTCACTGGAAGAGCAGGGAAAGGTTTCCTAATGACCCGTCCCTACTACATGGAAACATCTGTTGAGAAAGCAATGCACTTGCAGGAACCTCTGTCCTTACCTATAAATTCTTTAGACAGACACTGTCATTATCTATGCATTTGTACAGCATCCAGCTCAGTGGACATCTGCATGCCCCCAGAATAATAATGATGATTATCTCCACACTGTGTGCTGCTCTGAAGGACGGTAGTGGCACAGGCCCTTGGTAAGGAGTCTGAAACAGTTCTCTTGACAGACACTGCAGTTGTGCGGAGCAGTGAAATAATTCAACTGAGAAGCTGCTCTGCCTGCTGATAATGAAGCCAGCCAAGCAGCTGGCAGCAACCTGATCTGTGGACACCCCGAAGCAGAGGAACGCCATAGGGAGAGAGAGCTGTGCGATCCCATGTCCCCTCCAGGCTGATTTTCTGGGAGAACAGGCCAATACCCATGTTGCTAAAGATGAAAATGAAACTTCTTTTCAATGTGAGAATGTTTTTAAGGCTGGAAGAGTGAGAAAAACAATACCCAAGAGTTAGTTCCAGCCCAATGGCCATTTAAAATATCTGCGCTATGATCAACTTTGAAAAATGTTCCAATTTCCTATGTGTGAATCTGTATGCTGGGCAAATATCTCTGAACAGAAGAGTTAAGTCATGAGCGCTAGATGAGAGCTGCCAGTGGGAACATAAGCCTTGTTACCCAGACTAACAAATAATAAATCATTACACTGGCACTCTCCACAACTGATGGTTAATTGATTAGTGTTTGGAAAGTGCACTGGAAAATTGAAGTGCTAAAGTAGAGCAAAGTATTATTATTAACAATAATATAAGGGACAATTTTTTTTCTAGTCTGTAATAATTTTTTTTCAACATAAGTAGGTACAAGTTTGTTGGGAATGCCCTTCTGCAAACAGAGGGCAAGTACTGGCCAGCACAAGGTGACCATGTGGTTTTGTAAGCAGAAGTAGAAAACAACCCTCCCACGTATGTGCCTGCACACAAATACACTGTAGCCCACACCCCAGAGACACAATCTCCCAGTAACTTGCTGCATGCCTTTTGCTACTCTGCTTCACATGAACTGGTAAGAGGTGGGCAGAGAAGGATCAGCTATATTCCAGATTCATAGCAGAAGCTACCATGGGAGGATTCAGATGGCCAAAAAGTACGGGTTTTGGTTAGCATGAAATGCTACTAGTTCAAAAGCTGGGACTGAAAACAAACTAAAAAAAAAAAAAACCAAAAACAAACTCCAAAATAAAAAGAAATGCCATGACCCAGACCCTGCTGATTAGCACAGCGGTTAGCTTCACATCCAAGAACAGTAGAGAGATGTGAACCCTGCCATTTCAGTGAGCAGCAGCACTGGGCTCCCACAGAGCCATAGTCACTGCCAGTCTCTAAGATCCAGGTCGGTGGCAGGGACCTTGGCAGTTCTGAGAGCTCCAGTGCCAGTCTGGGTCTCTCGAGCTTTCTCTGCATCCTTATTCTTATATATTCTGCCCAGCAGCTCCTTCCCAAGTCACAGATCCAAGAGGCAGGTAGCCCAAGGATCAAGTGCCTGGATCCTCTAGAGTCTGCCCCACAGCCAGACTTTGGAAATGTAAAGTCCTTGCCTTCGCGGAGATGCACTGTAAATCCAGGCCAGAAATTGAAGATGCTTGCCTTGGATTCAATTTAAGATTGCTTTTTGAATTCCAAATTAGCATTTGGGACTCACCAACCTCTATTTAACTGAAAAACTTCTAGCTAGGTCTACAGATTCCCTAGTAGGTGACTGGCAACAAGTGCTGCAATGCTCAGGCACACTGTTGGGCAGGAGGTGGGCACTGCAGGGATTGTGCCGCTGAGAGACAACAACTTTCTCAGCACTGACAAATAAACTAACTCAGACTCAGTTCTCCTTTTAATGCTTGTCAAAGACTAAACTAAGTGTTCCCAACTCAAGAAGCACTCATTAAAGAGCTCAGTAAGGCCAGATGAGCACTTCGGTGATGCAAAGCCTGAAGCCTTTCTACAGAACATGGATTTCATCTAACAACCCTGCTGCCCAGCCCTGGCAGAGATATGCAGGTGGTGTCTCCTCACCTGTGCATCCAGTTCCATGATGTGAGATACTTTGTTCCAGCCAAATCCAACAAACCTCCTGTCATACTCCGGGCAGTCCTTCCTCACAACAACGTATGGCTCAAAGTCTGCTTCCCACTCAACGCGGTAGGGGGTGGTGGCTGTTCGCCACTTGGCAAAGTTCGTTGGCGCATGCCCTTTCGTCCAGACGTGATACCTTAAACAGACATAAATGGCATGGACGTGGGGAGGCAATTAGATAGAACACATTTTGGCAAGGCAACAAAATGTAACTTGTTCGATGAAATGCTCAAAAATAAGGACATTAGCTTACAGTTCACATCATCATCTTCAGGACATATCGGAGGCAATTTCTAGGACTATTTCCAGCATGCTTCCCAGAGCCTCTATGTGCTCAATGCTTAAACACATCTAGTTGGCGAAGGATAGTGTGAAAACACTACCTAATGCTAATGTGAGAAACAATTACAAAGTACACAGACAGTTCATCTGCACTACAAAGTGCTGTGTCTCGATCCTAGCAACCAAGCGGCTGTATCAGTGCTCGAAAATCAGTGTGAAATTCTGTAACTCAGGTAAGGTCCCTAAAATTAGCTATTTCTACACCACAGTGACATTCATGACCTGTTTTATATGTAATTTTATAATTTGTATGAGAGACACCTGCAGCTCTGGATAGATGTTCTGTTCTATTAATTACTGTTATTACTATGGCAGGAGCCAAAGTTCATAAATAAATTAATAAGTAAAATATTACATAAAGGCTTTCTGCTGTACTTTCTACATTGTGGGGAGTACCCATGTGATCCTGAGTAAGGTAATCAATTTGATCTACAGAAAAAGATCCTTTTATACTTCGTTAATCTTGTTTAGATCACAGCAGGTGTCTTCCAAGCACAGCTTGAATCCACCCCATTAGTGCCAGGGTCAATGACTCTCTCACCCACTTATTCTTCTTACACCTTTCCAAAAATCAATGAGACAGGATCTTTCTGCAGACTCATAGACTAAATAATGAAACAAAGGCATAGCAGGCCATCTGTATTACAACACTCTGAGATGTGTAACAGAAGGGGCAAAACAAACATCCTGCCAGTTTGTAATGTAAGGTACATTGAATTCACAGGGATGACTCATGTGCTCAAGTAAAGGGATTTGAGCATTAAATATTTGTAGAATTAGGACCTGAGGTAATGTTTCAACCCCAGAAATTCTTGTAACATTGCAAGCCATTGCTAAAAACAGGGACATAAAATCACAACCTAGGAGTTTTCACTTTGACTGTATATTCATATGGCTTATAACTGGAAAAACACAAAGGCGTTCAGCTTCGCTGACTCTACTTGTTCAGAGGCAGTGCAGGAGGACAGAATTATTAGGATAGCACTGGGGTCCCAAGTAACGTACCGTCCTTTGAAGGCTGCATCTCTAAACTGTAAACAGGTTGCATAACTTTTAGATATCTGGCTTGGGAATAACAAAGCCCTGGAAAAACAAAGCCCTTCCATATTAAAAAAACAGACAGTGAATTAATTGTCTAGAGGTTATTAGAAACCAGTGCAAGATTCACAAAGATGCTTACAATCCTTAATGCCATTTGGAATCATCTCCAAAAGGCCTATCCTTTTTCCTGGTCTCTTTTGGAAATGAGTTGGTAACCTACCCAGTCACTAACGGGCAGCTATCTATGCTGGAAAAAAGCACAATCGCAATGTAGGGTTTAAAATGGTATGGGATTGTGGAGGATGCTGTATCTTCTAACATCCTACCTCTGGCATTTTGAAATTAATTATGATAATAATAATAATGACTACTAAACACTTATGAAGTGATTTGTATCTTCAAAGCTCCGTGTAAACTTTGGTTAATTGAGAGATTCCTGCAGAGAAGCAGTCAAATGCTGCTGCTATTCTAGTTACACTCTCCCACTGATTTAAACAGGGGGAGAACACAACACTAACCATAAAAACATCAATTTCTTTCCACCCTTTTTGGGGAAAGCAGTGTAAGCCATTACAGCAGCTCAGGTATAACCTCTGTGAGTGAAGAGAGCCGACCAGCAGGAAAAAAAAAATAGGGAAGAGACAATGAAGGGAAAGTATGGAAGTGAGATTGGAGAGACAAAACAAAGCAGAAAGGAAGGAATAGACTTGGTTACACCAAACAAAATAATACCACAGATGATCTACTTGCCTCTTCGGAGTGACTGATGTGAGTGGAGGGCAAGAGGAAGACAAAACAATGGCCAAGGTCAGGACAAAGAGGAAAATGAGTACGGGATGCTCAAATAAGGTGTGCACACACTAATTATAAAGGAATAATTAGACTGGAAACAAGAATTGTGAGAGTTCAGGATTACATACATATCTGTACATGCAATATATATGGGTCTACACATATATATACACACACACATATAATCTGCTGGAGCTAGGTTTTGGCCAATGGCTGATCATCACATGAAATGTACTGCAAAGAAAGATATGCAGACATCATTACATGGATGTCCATATAGAGGAAGCTACCATAAAAGAGTGAGTCATTTCCAACAGACTTTACCCTCGGTGACAAGTTGCGAGAAGTGGTTCGCCATCTGTATTGGTCTCCCATCTCACAGGACAAATGAATAAATCTAATTTTCCTGCTCAGGCCCTTCTCACTCAAGATTTAAATACACATTGAATTTTAAGGCCACGCTCAATCTCACTGACTCCAAGGAGAACTTTGTGAAAATTGTGAACAACATATTTTTCACTACGCTGGCAATTTTGACAAATCCAAACCAAATAATTTGATCTCTGTAAAATGATGATGAGTTTCTTTCCCACGGTTCATGGAAAACAACTGCACAACCCCCTCCCTGCTTTGGGTCCAATGTTTCATCTTACTTTCATTATCGGTTGCTTTTATTTAAAATAAAATTTCAACACTATAGTAAACTTTGCTAAAGTTAGCAAAATGAAATCATTATTCTCCTCAGTGTTCTTGCTCCCTGCCTTGTCCCTCAAAGCTTCCTGTTTCAGTGAGAAAGATGATTTGGTGAAAGAAAAACTTTCCCAGTTCTGTTCTCAGATGCTTAAACATTTTGCTGGAATGTGGATGCAATCAGTTAATTAGTTAATCAGTTGTTGCTGGTTATGTTTTCTCAATACGATGCGTCTTCTACCAGCTGTGGTATTCCTTATGCCTGAAAGCTGTGTCGGCAGTACATTTGTGGTTCATCAGCTATTACCCAGGCACTGAGCGGACACATCCTCGTGAGGCACAGTCACAGCCAGCACCTGCAGACAAAGCCAGCAAGCCGGCACAGAGCAACCCACTGCCATGGAGGGTTCCCACACAGCACACCTTGCCAGCCGTCGATGCTCACATGTCTTCCCTTTTCTTCTGGTGGTGACTGGGGGATGTAATTCAGAGCTGTTTTGTACTTCTTAGCTGCCCAGAGGTAGAAAAGGTCACCATTTGGAAAAGAGGTGACAAAAGCAATTTCAGTGAGGGAAAGATTGTAATCTACTGTGTGGTGTGAGGGACTGGGATGCTGCAGGCGCTCTCAGCAATCACTGTCACAGCAGTCCTCCCCAGCTCACTCCCACCCGCTCAGCCTCGAATTGCAGCGTTATTAAAGCACCTTGAAGGTGGAGGTGGAAATTCTCAGCTCAGATCACAGCTGCTTTGTGGCTGTTGATAGATTTGAGCAATGAAATGAGCCAAAGCAAACTGGGGAAGCATTTGTAAAATGTGTCCTACATTAATATGTACACCAGCTACAGACCGCATGCCCTTAAATTCTTATTTAACCTTGTTCTGGCAAAACTCCCACTGATGTTAAAGAGATTTTTGCCTGAGTGAGACTTGAGAAAGGATCTGCAAATCTGGCTGTGTACGTAACACGCCAACATGTTGTATAGCTTGAAGATGAAATCTGTAGCGGAAAGGCCATGGCTTTGCAAGCTGAAAATCTGATTGCTGGTGGAATGTAACATCTGAAAATCCTGAGGGTGTTATTTTCCACTGGAAGGATTTTTTCCTTCAACTATGGGAGAAACAATTATTTTCTATCAACAAATCTCTTGTTAATTTGTATGTCTTTGACTGTTAAAGAATGATGGGAGAGTGAAAGGCACTTGCTCTATCAGTATCCTTAAATAATTTTCCAGAGAGAAGCATGCCTCTCAGTCGCCTCAAGTTTCTACTTCAAGGCAGTCACTGGTAGAGATAGTGTCAGAATTAGGTTTTCCAGGCTCACACAGGCTGTCTGCTATGACATGTGCATGTGACCACATGAGGGAAGGGTGGCTGCTGCAATGAAGTGTGTGTAATACGGGGAATGGGAGAAGTGTGAGGAAAGCTCTGAAGTAAGGGAAGGATGGGAGAGGTGATATAGAGCTCCACCGGCCATGGATAATACCTAGCTTTTTCATAGTTTTTATCTCTAGATCTCAAAATACCATAAAAAAGAGAGGTGAACATTGTTACCTGCATTTCAGAGATGGAGAACAGAAATGTAAGAAAGTGAACTGATTCGCATACCACCTCCCAGCAGGGAAGTAGTGGAGCTCAGAAGAGAACGCAGGTCTCCTAAGCCTTCTCTCTGCGCAATATCATAAGGCCATATTGTGCTCTTCCCATCACTGCAATGCTTTACAAAGGTCTGCTAATCAGACCTCACCACACACACCCAAGAGACAGTTAACCCCTGGTAGGTGCATTTTAAAACTGAAGAGTCTGGCAGATAATAGAAGTGACTCGTTCACAGCCACAAAAGGAGTCTGCTTCAGAGAGGAGATCCAAATGTAGGTGTTCTTCTCTTCTCAACTTCTAGTCAGAGTACACTTTTACCTCTGCATTGAGAAACTCTAGCTATTTAAGCAGCTGTTTCACACTTTAAAAGAGCACACGACAAGCCTGCATTTGTTTTTCCAGTAAGTCAGTAAGGAAGTGAACCAATGAGCAGAGAGAAATTATTTTTGGTCACATGAGGGACACAGCTATCCAGATAGTATTTGGCAGCCAAAAAGCAAATTACATGCACATGAGTGTAATGGTCGTGCTTGATTTTGTAGCGCAATATAAAATGATGAAAATAAAACAAATTCAATTTAACAACTGAAGTCCTTCAGTAGAGGATTATAATACTAGATAAAATGCTGAGCTTACAGATGGAATATATCCACATACGATTCTGTTTACTGCCTCTCTGTGAAAAGGGAAAAAAGTTCCAGTGGGTTTCTTAATTGAGCTAGCTAGCTGACAGTGAGAGAGAACAATCAAATATTCACAGAACATCAAAAAAATCTTTAGAGATAATGACCACAGCTTCAACGAAAGTACTTTCCACTACCTGAATGTGAAGAGGGTTCCCATGTCCAACATAGATAGCAGCTCTGCTTTTGACTTGGGGAAGGAGAGGCGGTAGCGTAAGGTCTCAAAAGCAGGTACAATCAGAGCTTTCTTGGTGTTAGCCAGGTCTAGCTGGGTGACGGACTTCCTGGCAAAGAGAAACAACAAATGCAAGCAGGAAATTTTGAAACTGAGCAAATCTCTTGGCTTTTCAAAGTAAAGAGCAGAGAATAGGCAGTTTGATATTGTAAATATAACTATGGCCCATATTTTTTCCCAGGGGTGTTTCGTATTTTCCTTTTGAATCTGCTGCTCTAAGAGAAGGGAGAACAATCACAGTCCAAAAAGAGCTTGTGTGTTTGACTGATCAATGCTGCCCTGCATATCCAGGGATGCACAGAGCTGAACTAGCACTCTGAGCATGGCCATTTGACCACCTCTGTAAGAGAAGCATAGTTGAACGTTACTACATACGTGGTAAAGAGCTGCCCAGTCAATGGCAGTTCTGAAAAAATGGGATTTATCTAGGACTCCGCGGGACTTTACAAGGTGAGGAGCCGGAAAGTTTCGTTGCAGCTCAGCCTAGCTATTCTTTGTGCTATGCTTTGCCATGATACTTGCTTTCTACCTCTGCTTTAGAGCTCTGTGTGTCCTGCAAGGTGAGCATTACCTTAACACCACTATGGACCAGATATTTGCCCTCAAGGACACTGTTGCCATGATGGTTGGCCTTTGTTCAAGGCAAGGCACCGATCTACTGCAACAGGACATGGTGCAAATCAGCAAAACTGTAAATTAGCAGTATTTTTTTTTACTTTTGTTAATCATGTGCATGGTAGTGCCCAGAGATCAAAGCTCATTTGTGCTTGGCTCTATACGTAGGGCAAAGAGGCTGTTTCCTGCAGAGAAGAGCTGGGCACTGGATGTGCTGAGATACCTTGCTTTTTGCCTTCTTTTGGTGCTCAGTGCAGAGACTGTTTCGGTGTGTGAGTGTGTGTGTGTGCGTGTGTGCACATACTGCATTTTGCACAGTAGGGCCCTTCTCCAGACGGGGGCCTTAGGATGACTGCCACAGGAGAGCAACAGCTTAGCAACCTCATGAACTGCCTGCCAGAGGTATTCAGTCTATTCCTGCCTAACAAACTAAAACCCAAAGAAAAAGAAAAAGAAGTTACTTTTCCATCCCCAAACTGAATCTTACTATGCTTGTCATTAAAAATAACTCTGTCTCGATTTTCCTTTCATTATCTTCATATTTCATACGAGAGATATGCCTCTCTCTCCCTGTCAAAGTCAGTTCCCCTTAACAGGATTCACTGTCCTGACTTTTATGTTCCTGCAACAAGCAATCAAGGACAATGTTGACAAGCAGCAAACTCTCTACAGCCTTATAAGATGAAGGAATTTGGATCACTGTCATAATAACAGAAGGACCAAATAAACCACTTTTCTAGGCCCAGAATACCTAGACTTCATTTATATTGCCATCAGAGAAAAAGAAGAGCAGGGCTATTTAATAAAATCTGAATTTCAAAGAATTCACACCACCCTATAGGCCTGTTCTATAAAAAGAAATCTGTTCTCAGTGCCTTATTTTTCACAACTGAAGGATTTTAACAGCATCTTTCCTCACTAGCTTCTCCCTCACCATCACTAATGGCCAAGATACCTGCATGTAAAAAGATGACTCCCTCACAATCAGCCTCCACGACCTTCCAGAATCGCTGAACAGTGCCAGCATCCATTCTTTAGGACGTTCTTAATACTTCTTCCCCTTCACACCTTCTCTGCAAGCAGGGCACACTAACAAAGTTTCTCTGACAACATCTCAGGCTTTCTGGACTCTGTGGAATCTATCAGCCTTGAGCGGTGCAGCTTTGGGGATTCAGTTCTAGGAAGGAGTAGGCAACGTTTGCAGTGATGCTCACCCTTTGGGCTCCGCAAGAAAACAGCAGCTTCCATTTATGGCTGTTGCTATCTCTTTGTTTGATGGAGAGCACAAAAGTCCCAGGCAAAAATCAAGGCCTTGCTGTGCTTGGTGCTGTCAAAAAGTAGGAGACAATCCTGCCTACCAAGTTCACAGTCTGAAGTTGAACAAAGCTGAAGCAGTTATAGGTATCGAGCAAGGGTAACAGCAGAGACTGTCAGACAGAGCAAGTTGTGTTGAACGTGGCTTATTTTGTAAGATATGGGATACAAGCACAAAAATGATGTGGGTATCAATAACCCTTTTTGCACACTTGCTGCTCTTGTCATCTGCAAATTTAAGATAGGTGTCAATGGCAAAACTGTTGGAAAGAATTCTTTTCTTCTTTATGAAGAAAACCAAAAGGCAGAGTGAACAACCTGATACAAGAGGCTGAAATCACTTGCATCGTCAAAGGTCAATGTGAAAAGTTAGGTAAGTGGAGAGAAGCAGAGTTCTGAAAACAAGATGCTTTAGTGGATGCAGTCTAACACAGGAACGAGCTGGAGGTACTTCAAGAGTAAAATAACATAGTGGGATAATCTCTGCAGAAATATTTTCAAG
>VYZW01017105.1:65295-88624 GCA_013401315.1 Balaeniceps rex
ATCTGATGGGAGCTTTGAGCAGTTGCAGGGACCTGTCCATGTGGATCTAATTACAGGATAGGGGTCTCGTAATCTTTGTGTCTAGTGCACAATTCACACTTCAGGTCAAGCTAGTCTCACACACTAACATACTACAGTGCTCTTCAACAAGCTTGTGGAGGAGAGAGGTGTACAGATCCACAGATCATTTTACCTCCTGTTTAGGAAAACCTTCCCCAAATTTTTGCAAGGCAGTTAGTCAGATCTTAAAAGGGAATACTGACTTATATGAACATTTGCACCGACTAGAAGAAAGCTCACTGTCAGGGAAAGGGCAAAAGGATGACACATCGATAGAAATGAGATTTACAATGTGCAGGGAGTAAGGAGAGAAGGAGGAAGAGACATGGCATTGCTGTGCAATCATAAGAACATTTCAGACAAAATCATCATTTAAAGTACTAATTTGTATATGTTTTAGCAGTATCTCAAATTTCATTAAATCGTTTTTAAAACAGGTTGTATCAATGTATATTTTTTTACACTTCCAGCAGTTACAATACTACTGATGAAAATGACAACAAAAGATCTCATAGACAAACAAATCAAACCCAGCCTGGTCAAAATTGTTTAAGCACTTTGGGTAATTTATAGAGAATTGCCTAGAGATTAAGATATGCCACCCAAAAATACAGCAAGGACTGATTACAAACCCTCTTGAGTTAATACAAAGGGAAATGAACCTATGCAGCCTAGCCAGACATTCTATTAAAAATTAGGAAGAGTAGACTATGCAACATGATTATCTTCTCTCCCTTCCAAATCCACATTACTAGATTTTTCCTATTAATATTTATACAGAACACAAGAAAAGTTTTCTGTATCATCATAATCAGAGAAAATAATTTCCCCCTCCTACTATCTCCTGAAGCTTTGCAGCAGAAAGGAATGATACACCAGCAAACACATATTCTGATTTAGCATTAATAGCTTTTTCCTGCATTTCTGAATGATCGTGATGACATCCAAGACGATATAATCATTTTTTCTTAGGTATGAGATATTACCTTTACTAGTCTACACCTGGTACATTATTTTCTTTTTATCTACTATTGAAACAAAGGTTATTATCAGCCTGAAACATACAGCCGAATTAGAAACACAAATCAATAAAAAAGATCTAAAAAGTACGTGAAAGCTTTAGGCTTTTGATTGTACAAATAATAAATAGAGAAAAATACTTTTTTTTTTTTCCTTTTACCAACATAGTGGAAACCTAGTAATCAGGAGACTCCAATTCATCAGCACTCAGATTTAGGGCAGCCTTTTAAAAATGTAATACTTGCCTAGCAAGAAATGCAGCAAAATGCCTTTCAAGGACTCCAAGCAGTGGACAAATGGCATACATAACTTACTTAAACGGCACACCTGATAATGCCTGCAAAGCTTTTCACGATAGTTAAGCGGGAACTGGGTTTTGCTGGTATAAATTTCCAGCTGGACAGCTTAGTGCCCTTTAGAATACTCCATTTTGCTGCGTCGTTCTCATTGACAGGCTCCACTTCCACGAGTTTGATACAGGGACTGCTGGGTGATGCTCCATGATCTACTCTCCGTAGGTTGTTACAATAGACTCCTTTGACCATAACACTTAGAATTACGAGTTTCTAAGCACAACATGACCAAGTTACTTTGGTTTTGTTAGCGGTCTTGAGGAATGCATTCTCTTAAGGACTCTAGAGAAAATAAATATACTGTTGTACTGCATAATAATGAGGTCATCATTTAGTTGGTAGATTTTTTTAAAGGTCTATTTCAGTCAAGAGAATTCTGCTGGAATTCAATAGTTTTGCGAGATTATTTGTTTTCACTCTTCTTCTTAAGAATACTCAACCAATTTACAACTCATTCTCACCCAGACTTCAATCAGTGTAATGCTTATCCTGTCTTTCCTTCTCCACATCCTGATCTCACATTTTTGTAACTCCCACGCTGCTTTCTGAACCCCAGGTACATACCATGCCTTTAAAAAGGCTGCCTAACCACAACACATGCATGAAAAGCACCGTGATGCAACCAAGCCATTATCCAAGAAAATGTCACATCACTATAAAAGGTAACAATTAACCAATAATGAACAACACTGGATGAAGTCTGTCTCAGGGCTTCTATCTAAAGACATTAACGTTAGCTCCTAAACTGCATCCCCCTCTTCCATTCCCCAAGCCTATAGCAAACATAAGCCTGTCACGATAGTCACGTCAGTCTCAACTGCAACAGGACTATAATTGGAGACACTGGGAGTTGCTGTTTTGCCTTTCCTCATCTTGGATGATCATTTGAAAGAATGATGCAGGAATGTAGCGTATAGCACACTGTTTATGTACATGTCATCTTACATCTGAGACACTATTCTTAAATGTCTACGGCTACGTTGGAGGAGTTTAATAAAAGCGGTTTAAAGAAGATAAAAAAAAAGGCAGTAACTAAAAGATGTGAAAGAAAACAAAGCAGCTAAACAGTTCTTTGGTATGGTATTATTTATTGATTTTAGCTGAAAGAAAGTATTTCCAACTCAAATCAATAATTTATAGCAGCATACCAACGAAGTAGGGAAAATTTTTCCTGCACAGTATCAGGAGGGCTGTTCTTCCTGAATAAAAATGTGTGGTTCTGTCTATCAATAAAAACATGTGCCCCAGTGAGGATCCAGAAAGGGAAACAGATGCTCAGACATTGCATCAGTGCCAGTGAATCAGCACTGAGCCCCAGCTCATTGTTTTGCATTAAATTCTGGGGGGAAAATATACCATGTGCACACACCAGCTTTACTAATTTACTGTGGCACTCACTCAGGGTCTGGCTTAATTTATTTCTTTAGTTTTTTACTCAAAGGTTTGTGAACACTTAAGAAATGTTTCCTCAATTAAAAATCAATAGAACAGACACTGATGCGCACAGGAAATCATAACACAATGTGCAGGACACAGTGCTGAGGCACTGGTGAAACAGAATAGCCCTCAGTTGTCCGTGCTTATTTTTAAAACAGGCTGTAAATGTTTTGTTGGTCTGAATTCCTGTGACTCTCCTGGAATACTGCTGACTTTCCACTGGTGTAGCAGTGGTGGTATTCATGGGTCATGTTGTATTCTGTATGTGCTCAGCTAAATGAAATATCAGTTTCTGGCTAATATTCAAGGAGTTCTGACCTGTTTTGTAACCCATTCTGATAGCAGTAACTACAAAGTTTGGATTAGATTCAAACTGAGAAGGAGAAGGAAAAAGGAGACCGACAATTCAAAATTTCACAAAGCTGGCTGATCCAGACTGCACTTTCAGAGCTTCTGGAAAATGACAACTAATTGCAAAGGTAGGAAGGTGCAGGTGGAATTGTCATGAAATGGATTTTTTTCCCCAAATGAAATACCAGTTAAATCCCACTTTACATCAGAAGTGAAAGTTGAAAAGAGTTAAACTAGAAATGTTATTCTGAAAATCAACATTTGTACAAAAATGCAATGACTCCTCTCAAAAGGAGATTTTTCATTTCACACTAGCACACATTAAAAAAAAAGTTTTATTTTCAACTTCCCAATTTGAAACTAAAATGTTTAGTTTTTTCGCTATGAGAAAAATCACTAATTGAAATTTGCTGCAAGGAGAATGCCAATGAAGGCAAAACTAACATTGTCTAATGAGGTAATACTGTGTGTAAAAATTGGTCAGCTACAACTGCTTGCTCAAGTCTATTACAAACATCTCCTGTTTTTTCTAAGTTGCCACAAAACTCCACAAACTAACAATGCCTCACAATCTTGGCAAATAACAACCCCTGCAGTTCCAGTATTCAGTCTCTCGTGAACTCTACCCACACTCGTGTGTGCACTGCAGAGCTGAAGTCTGGATGCATGTGTGATATCTACAGGTGCTACTGCTAATTCAAGAAAGGTTGTACACTATGACATCCAAGTCTCTATGAAAGTGAGTTTTTTTCTCTCCCCAAAGCATTACATAGTTGGATTTCTCTGTAAGAACATATTCATTGTCTCACGCTTCCCAGTGAACAAGAGATTTTCCCTACCTGTCCATTGAAAGCTGAGCCACCAGTGTTACATCGGTGTTGTCTGAAGCAGGCTCATATTCGTAATGTAGAAAATACAAATGAGTGCGATGGACGGTGAAACGTTCTCGGCGAAATTCATAGCATAAGTCATCCTCATCCAGCTCAGACAGCTGTTTCTGGAGCTGTAAGGAAAGAGTGGACATAAAGGTAAGTTCTTTATAATTATTTTAGCAAATCAGAGAGAATGAGGAGGTTGGGAACTTGCAGCATGATGCAATGGGGAGTGGAAGTGGAACATACAGAGTAGCAGGGTTTTCCCAAGCCTCGCTCCTGCAAGTCACTGGACAAGAGATTAGAAGAAAGCACTTGTAAGTAAATTGGTAAGGCAGACAGGCCATTGTATTATGGTCTATATATTGTATATATTATCTGTATTACATACTTTCAACATCCAGACTAGCAATGAAACAGTGAACAATCGCAAGTTTAATAATCTCCAAGTTTCAGAGTTAATGCTCCAACATGATGCATAATGTCATTCCTTATTAGAAGCAGTGTTTCAAACTACTGGTAGACACACAGCTCCAGTCGACGAGACTCAGCAGCAGATTAAGCTTGTACGCTGGACTGAGCAATTCCCGTTCTGCTGCCTCTGTTGGAGAATAGTAACCACTGCTAGCAGCACTGACAGACAGATGGAAAAGTAACATCTTTTAACTGATCATTATTCCAACTCTTCAGATTTATGTATCTGCACCAGTTCAATTTTGCAATGAAAATAGTCTTTCAGCTGCAGAGGTGCCAGAATTAAGCCTACACTTCTAATGGGATTTATGCTTCTGGATACCTAGTTTGAGAAATCCGAAGGATGGCAGATTGGCAGAGAACAGGTATTTTTTTGGCTCCCTTGGAAACCAAGCCCCTTCAAAGTAAAAATGGGCTGACATGCAATCCAATCCCGAGTCACTTAGACATGTAGCTTTAAGAGAATAAAAGCTTAGCTCTGGGGAAAGAAGGAAGAGAAAAACTGACCAAATGTCTACGCAGCTGACCAATTCCATCCCTGAACTATATTATTTTAAAGCCAAACATCTGGCTAGATTATTTAAAATTAATTCATTTAAAAGGAAAAATCAGTCATACCTGCTGTAGAATGTACTACAAAATGTAATGAAGATGAAAATTATATATGGTCTTAACATGTCAAATAGAGTTCTGTTTGTGTTGTTCTAAAATGTAGGTTATTAATAAAGGCATCATTTTTATATTTTATTTCTTAAAAAATCATATAAGAAGAATGTGATTGCATATTTATCAGTAAATAAGAAAAATATTGATTTTATAGGAATTTTACAAGTTTTGATAAAAATCCCAGTGCACTTCAAAACTGTTTCATGCAACAGATTATTGAATTATAGACATTCATTTAGATTTAAGAATCTCTTCTTTTTGTCCTGTTCAGAATGATTTGAAGTAACAGTTTCACCATCATCAAGAAAAAAAAAATGGAAAATGTAGGTGTTTCTTGTTCTAATACTGTGTTAAGAAGAAGAGCTGTTGTTCTTGGAACTATAAGCATAATGGTTGCCATCAACAATAATGCTTACAGCTGAATGTTTTCCTGTGAAGGCTGATGGAATAATTCCTGATATTTTCCTGTATATCACTCTATAATCTGCTTTTGAATAATGGAAATACCTCCTTTGATTTCAGTGAGTTTTGGATCAGGCTCTAATTCTTCTGTGCTATTATTCTGCACAGATCTTAAAATATCCCTCAAGAGAGACTGCTTTTAGAAAGATAAGAGTCCGAATCTTGACAAATCTTTACTCAGGCAAAACTTCTTTTGAAATCAAGATCTCTTTTTGTGGAATAGAAATCAGGAGCTCTTTTACATATTCCTGGAGTTTCATTCCTTCTGCTTTACAAATCATCATTCACCTGAGCCTGTACTTTATTTTCCAAATCACAATCAAATAATATTTGAATTAAACCCAATATTTACAACAATGACTAAAAAGAATATTGTATCTTTCTGCTTCTTCCTTGACAAGAGACATTAGTATGCCCTTAACAGAATTATCAAGGAGATGATTGAAATTTAAAAGGTTAAAACAATAGCAAAGCACATTTCAGGTGTACCTTACTATCCTGCTGTATCTACAAATGACCAGGCTAGAAGTTTGTAATTGCACAGCAGCTATTAACCAGGCAGTCACTGAATGATTATCAGATTACATTCGGGTTGCAAGCTAAGAGGATATAAATACTTAATTATGAGTTACAGAATAACATTTGGGGCTAAATTACAGCTTTGTGTACTACAGAGCCCTAGGTGGGGAAGAGGAGGAGACAGAGCTTCTTAGAGGCCCCAGTATTTTGATGGTGAAACTCGCCAAGTCACAAAGTTGATGATGGAGGTGAAGGAAAGCAGCAAGCAGCAGCGGATCCCTTCTGCTTCAGGGAAAGCGAAACTTTGCTCTTTCCGCTGCATTTCTTAGGGTCAGGATTCTGTCTCTGTCCTGTCAGACTTTTTCTGAGCCTGCAGCTATGCTGATAGTCCGCGAGCTTCTCCCTGGCACTTCCCATGACTCGTGCTCAGTACTGTATGTAGTGTTGGGACCCAAAAGAAAAGATGAGATGGCTGTGTCCACACCACTTGGAGAGAGCAGTCCCCAGAAGGACTGTGGGCGTGGTGTGCTCTGACTGTTCCCCAGCCTCTGCCCCCAGCACCCTCCACAGGAGTGCAGGCAGGCTACCAGGGGGAAGCCCAAGCACAGGCTGTCTGACAGCCCTGGCTAATATGTGGGCATCACTTGGCAGGATCAGACACGCAGCTCCATCAGCACTTCGCAGGAATGCTGGTGCAATCCTTGCCTGCTCGTACCATGAGCCTAAACTGCTAGGCAGCCTTAGGAACCATACTGTGCAGGCTGTGCAAACACTTACTTAAGGTGTGCGCCTTCAGGTAGGACAACCAGCACAGGACAGGCTGTGATTTGGCCTGTAGTACTGTCACTGCGTATGTGGCAAGCAGTCTGCATTAAGGATGGGCTTATCCTGCAATGGCGAGGCAACAGGCACTGGAAATCAATAGCATGTCATTATCCATACGAAAACTCCTCTCCTACTGGAAGCAATGCTGGACACACTAGGCACTCTGGATTTGGTCCAGCAAAACCCGTAAGCCCACAAGCTATCTCACTGAAGCTGTATGACGTGCACAAAGTATCAAGACCAACGTGCTGGGCGCTGCACAGCTTTATGCAGTTTAAGAGCCCTTTTCCCTCTCTCACTTTCTTTGTTCCCCCCAATTCATATATACATTCAGATACCCATGCCCCAGTATCACATACACATATAAAGGCTGCTTCCTCTTTACTACAAAGAGACACGTACAATCTATAAATACATATTGCACACTATCACATGCCACTTCATAGAATCATAGAATCATAGAATGCTTTGGGTTGGAAGGGACCTTTAGAGGTCATCTAGTCCAACCCCCCTGCAGTGAGCAGGGACATCATCAACTAGATCAGGTTGCTCAGAGCCCCGTCCAACCTGACCTTAAAGGTTTCTAGGGATGGGGCCTCCACTACCTCTCTGGGCAACCTGTTCCAGTGCTTCACCACACTCGTTGTAAAAAATTTCTTCCTTGTATCTAGCCTAAATCTACCCTCCTTTAGTTTAAAACCATTACCCCTTGTCCTGTCACCACAGGCCTTACTAAAAAGACTGTCCCCATCTTTCCTATAGGCCCCCTTTAAGTACTGAAAGGCCGCAATAAGGTCTCCCTGCAGCCTTCTCTTCTCCAGGCTGAACAGCCCCAACTCTCTCAGCCTGTCCTCGTAGGAGAGGTGCTCCAGCCCTCGGATCATTTTTGTGGCCCTCTTCTGGACCCGCTCCAACAGCTCCATGTCCTTCTTGTGCTGAGGGCTCCAGAGCTGGACGCAGTACTCCAGGTGGGGTCTCACCAGAGGCGAGTAGAGGGGCAGAATCACCTCCCTCGACCTGCTGGCCACGCTTCTTTTGATGCAGCCCAGGATACGGTTGGCCTTCTGGGCTGCAAGCGCACACTGTTGGCTCATGTCCAGCTTTTCTTCCACCAGTACCCCCAAGTCCTTCTCTGCAGGGCTGCTCTCAATCCCCTCATCTCCCAGCCTGTATTGATATCGGGGGTTGCCCCGACCCAGGTGCAGGACCTAGCACTTGGCCTTGTTGAACCTCATGAGGTTCACACAGGCCCACCTCTCCAGTTTGTCCAGGTCCCTTTGGATGACATCCCATCCGTCAGGAGTATACACATATTTAAAATGAAGAATGTGAAAGATGCACAACATTCAAAAGACAGGGAATTGTCTAAGACAGTCAAATATATGTCCTTAAATTTATCTTTCTGAGTTACCTCATAGTATTTTTCAGTTACATCATCACATAAAATTTCTGCAATGATATAATCTTATCTACAGCACGCATATTGCGTGGATCCATTATTTACAGACAAAGAACTTATAGCTTGGTTTAAGGTTTGTGCCCACATTATGCCTTTGTGAAAAGATGGGTTTATAACGGGAATGCTGACAGGTCTACGCAAACACATGCTTACCTAAACACAGCGCACCATCAGAATGAGGACCTTTATATCAGCTGGATTTGATAAAAAGATGGCATTGCGATTATGAACCCTTCCACTATACTTACAACAATATGCCTAACATAGCAAAGACTTCTCAGCCTTAGAGTGACAGCATGTATTCTCATAAGCGAGTACCTGCTTAGCATGAGATTCACTGTTTCTACAAGATTTTCAATGCTAAGGCTACTTGCCACTGAGCATGTGGGAAATGTCACCTCTAGGAAACACTCTCACAGTTGAAAAATGTATTCTTTTCCGACTGTGTACGATAGATGTTCTCTTAGGAAATACTGTAGTGGGAAACAACAAGTGCTTTCATTAGCCTCATGATGTTACTTGTTTCAGAAATAACAATGGAGCCATGACATGCATAATGCCAAAACAAAGAGAAAAATACATAAAAAAATATATGCTAAGTTACTTCTCTGGGCAAGCAGCTGTGGCAGGTGATCAGACTTCATCTCAAGGAAAGCAGTCTTTAAAGCTAGGCTGGCCAGAGAGGCACAGACAGGCCAGAAGGTATACAACTCTACCATAAATTGTCATGATTTACCAGGTCTACTCGTCTGACTAATACATTTGTATGAGATGAGGTGGTGTTTTCTATCCATGTGATAGATGGCAGACCCATATGATACATGGCGCACAACATGTACCTTTCACCAGTGACCTGGTTAGTCTGCTCATAAATCTCTCTTCCTAAGGCTGTTCCTAGTGTAAGCAAATTTGTGATTGGCTTTGTTTTTTTTTTAACTGCTGTGTCACAGAAACAATTTACTTCCCACCAAAATCTACAGAATTTCATCTCAGATGAGATCAATCCAAAATCCAGGATCAGAAGTATTTTCTTAGGGATTAATGATATTTAAAAAAACCCACCAACAATGTCTTGTGTCTAGAGGCTATTTAGATCTTGGGGAAGGGGATAAAAACCCTAATGTAGGCATCTCTCTCTCATCAAGTGTTTAAGGTGAGGTGAGATGACACTAGGCTTAAGTCACTCACTCAACATCATGCTAACACAACAGGAACTGAGCAGCTTAGATGAAAACTTTTAACTTTCAGATCATCTTTCCTTCTCCCAGGTGTGCGCAGTTAAGATTCATAGCACACAATCGACTCAGCTTAGCCACTGAGATGAAAACTAACGCCAGCCCAGGATGAAACTATAATCTGGTTATAAACTGCAGCAGTTTCATTTCCTCCTGTGTAGCTGTCCCAGTTCCCACCAGTAGGCAATTTGGATTGCAACATTTAGCGCTTTCAAAGTGTGTGAATTAACTGTTGCCTTTAGCATGGCATAAACAAAGCAGATGATGATGTAGGGAGGAAAAAGCATTCACTGCGTCTTGTTTGGGATGACCTACATAAAGTACTTCTGGCTTCTCCAATGATTAGTAATAAAAGCCAGACTAATCCCACGTCAATTAAACCTTTATTCCTCCCACGCCATAAAATTTTGTACATTTGCTATGGGTCAAATTGAGCCTTCTGTGAAACAAAGCTGTGCTAAGGACAGAGAGGATAGTGTCTCAGCAAGCCTACCTAGCAAAAGGAATTTTGCTGTAGCATGTAAAAAGTAGCTAATACTCTTGCTAAATGGAAGTAATGGCTTATCTTGACAGCAAATAATCAACACAATTAAGAACCCAATTTTTAGGCATGCATAACATCTTGGACAGTTCTGTATATATGAAGTACAACTCCCCTTGATCTCAGCTGCAGATGTCAGATCTTGGTAGTCCTAAGCATCTCCTTTCCCCAGGTCCTGCCAAATCTTCTTGGCTGAGCTGTTCCCAGACCTCCCTTGCAGCACCGTGCCTTGACAGGTTGGTCTCTTTGTTTTCATTTCCCCAGACTGTTCCTAGCCCTACTCCTTCTTGTGTGGCAAGTTCCACGGTCTCAGTCAGTCCCAGCCCTGTTTCTAGTCCCACAGTCCCTATTCAAGTAGTCTGCCAACTCCCTATACCTACAGGCACCCATCAGTCCTTTCCTCTTCCTGCTCCAAACACTCTCTCTCCAGAACCTATGTCTCAGTTAACACTTTCCTTTCTGCCTTTGATCTAGCTTTCATCCCCTTTATATGTGAATCTGGATTTTTTCTCCTCCATACTGTCTGGACATCATTGAGGGCAATGGATGTCCCTCAGAAGAGAGGCCAAACAGGTTCCTGCTCTCAGCTCTACTGTCCAGTCAGAACCTGGCATGGAGCATTCAGAATAAACAGTGACAGAAAATGACAATCTTTGTCCAGGTCCCCTGCCTGCAGCATACTCAACTCTGCTGTGTCACTGGGATATATATAATCTGGTCAGACGTATCCATGCACACTCCTAAGAAAGAGTCTCGAGAGATCTGAGCCTCCTTAAAGTCAAAGAAAACACTACTGACAAGGTGTAAACCATGATTTTTCAGCATTATAATTTGCTTAAGTTTTCACCAGGTTGGCAAAAGACGTGTTCCTGGCCCAAAAGTCAGTTCCTTCTCTGAGGTATGGAGTATTTCCATGAAGAGGTCATCAGGATTTGTGGTGTGGGCAAACTCCCCCAAGCTTTTCCCCATGTTTCACTTTAAAAAATGAGAGAAAAGAAAAAAAGAGGCATACCAGCATAACAAAAAAAATCCCAGTCCACGTGATCCCCCATCTAGCAATATTATAAGCAGTTGAAAGCGGTATAATGGCAACTTTCAGGCAACTAACAGGATGGCCTACCAGCTCAGCATTTAATAACAATAACAGTTATAATAATAGAAACAACACAGCTGGGGAAGTCAGGATTTCACCTCAAAACTGCCATATACCATCTGTTGTTACTACAGAAAGACTATGGCATGACAAAATAGTAACTTTAAATCCCAGTCCTACAAATGATGCAGTATTCTGAAATTCTGCAGGAGCAAAGGGTACTCAAAGCATCAATCTGACTGCAAGTTCAGCACCCTCATACCGACTTGGAAGCTCCCTTTGCATGCTATTTTTAGACATTCAAAAATTGCTAAATTTGTTAGTAGAGTTTACACTGTGTGGTACATTGCTAGAATCTCCTGCTCTTCTGGTGGATATTACAAGCTGGCATGCACAGCCATTTGCTAATATTAAGAATCTCTGGTTTTGCACAAAAAAGTAAATAAGTAAAAACACATTCAGTAAGTAAGTATACACCTAAGCAAGTGTTTTCATGGAGAATTAGATTTTTCTACACTGTTTCTTTGTATTGCTGATTTGAAAATCCGAAAACAAAAATCTGCAGAGAATTTTTTTCCTGTGTTTTCTGAAAGTCTTCTCTAATGGGAATCTACTGTCCTTTTCTTAAACTGAGTGAAATCAGTGATAAACTTCCCACTGATCTTGCTCTGGGCTTTGGATCAGGACACAGGCTTCACTAACAGGGGACACCCCATTCAACCTTCAGATTTAATGCTTTGGCAGAAGTACCTGGTGAGAAGCTGTCTGCAGGAAAGAAGTTTTATGAGAATGCTAAAAGGTTGAGTGTGTGCCTGTGTGCTAAAATCAAGCTTACAATATCTATCTCGTAGCGTAACTACAGAGACAGGCTGGTACACAGAAGATCCTGTTGAAATATTTTAGGCTTTACAGTAGGTCCTTTAGAATGAAACGCTGGACAGAAGCACTAAAAACCAACAGGAAACATTCAAATTTGAGATTATTGTGAGCTTTGCCTTTGTGGGTTTCCCTAAAATCTTCTGCATTGCATCAAAATAAGAAAGAAGGAGCGAGAAGGAGGAAATAGCACGAAGTAGGATGGAGTGACTAAGGACGTGCTCCAAAGGCCACTTGAGTCAATGGCTGTGTTTACAGGAGGATTTGATTCACATTCTGAATTTCCCATCCAGAATCTGCACAAAAGGCAAAGGGGTGATTGTAATATCAATTTGCAGAGAAGACTCTGCTCTGTGTAATCTCATTTTAGTACATATTGAATAAAGGGGACTTACAGTACTGCTCAATGGCTAGGAGCATGTGGCAGGCTCCTGTCCACAGCCTGTCCCTGCAACACACAGGGTCCTTCAGCTTGAATATTTCAAGGAAAGGATGAAACATGTATGTACACATAGACATACATACAAGCATTTTTACATAAACAGAAAAATTACCCCAGTCTATATTTCTTTGCCTCCAATATTTCCGTTTCAGAGCCCTATCTGTTCTGTTCATTCCCATTTGTAACGTTTTGGAACCTAACAACAGCGCTGTTAGTAGGTGAAGACCAACAAGGAAAAACTAATCCTTCCACATGCATATAGACATCTATATTTAAGGATACATGCATGCGCACACATACACAGGAAGAGTGAGAGAGCTTAATGTAAGGTACTTTTTAAACTAATGCCCCTTTACATCTCTCCGGCACTGTAAAGAGTCCTTAAAAAGGGAAGATACAATTTACATTAATTTTAAGGCCATCTCAGTACTGATGAGAAGTGTAAAGGGGCCTTAGAGTAACAGAACCAGCCCAACAGTACCCACTGCCACACTTCCTTTTCATGTTTTACAGATATTTGCATTACAAATGAGATTCCTTATTTACAGGTTGCATTCTAAATAAAACATCATTACAAACACTGAACTGTAGAGAAGCAGTGGCTGGCATATTGGAACAAGACCTTAAGGGTAGATTCTGATACAACCAGACTGTGAGTGACAGACTCACACCAAGCCACTGCTTCTTCCACAACAGGGCTCAGTGCATTAAGTGCTTAAGTAGTGCTTAAGTAATTCTCTCTGATTATAAAAACAGCAGAGCTATTCTAACGTCTTGTCCACTGGTCCACAGTGCAGAGAAGCACAGGCAGCTGAAGGAGTACCTTTTACCCATATATAATGCCTAGCATAATAAAGCCCAATTGTGTTTTGGGGCTGCTAGCCTCAATTCAGAGAAGAAAGGAAAAATAATAGGTATTAAGATAAATCAAATAGCAATTCCTACTTTATACATACCTGACTTTGCAGAAATTATAGCCTTTTATGTAACATATGTGCTTAGGAATCCTAATGGAAACGTATGGCTGCATCTTGTCAGACTAAAGGTCCACCTAGCCCAGCATCCTGTCTCCAGCTGTGAGCTGGCTGCCTAGAGAGGAGCGTAAAAGCAGGGGAGTGTACAGCGACGCTTTCTCAGAGCGCTCCCCTAGTCCTGAACTTGTGGTTCAAGGACTTTCTGCACCAAAGCTTAACAGCTCCTGATTGATTTTCTTTCCATGAAGAGTCACTTTTTGAGCATATGTGTATTTTTAGCAACATTACCTCCTGCTCAAAGCTTCATTACGTCGTGGGTGAAATGTCTGTCTTTGTTTTGAACCTGCTACTGGCTATTTCCACTTCATGCCCCCTAGTTCTTGTACCGGGAGGAATGACAAACAGTGGCTCCCTGCTTACCTTACAAGATGCTCTGCTTCTGAAGATTATCCTGCAATAGATCATGGAAATGTACTGTATTTTAATAGGACACCTGTGACACTGTATGTACTACGGCAGACAGAGAGTGAAAGAAAGAGTGGTTTTCATGATAGTCCTATTCTTAGGGTCTCATAACTTCAAAGCTGAAACTTGCTTTTTGTATTCCACCATTAAAAGGACATAGTCAAGTTTAGAGGAGAGCTTACATCAAGGGTAACTAATAAAAACCAATGTCTCCTGCTAAGTGACTACTCTTAAGCTATCCGAAATTAGATTTTTTTTCTGTGTCTGATTATTTTGATAGAAGGCTGTTAACTTTTTGGTGTCTCTTGGCAAGTTAAGACTCATGTATTTTTGTATGTCTAGCTCATTCTTTTCCAGTATCTTTTTTTTTTTTATTTATAAATGGAAGAATGAGTTACATTTCTTTTTCAGACACAAGCCATACCATATACCATATTGCGTTCTACTTGTCTTGAATAAGAAACAGGCTTGAACAGTTAGTCATTTCCAGTGTCTGTCAGCTAGATACAAGTTCAGTAAAATGAGCCATTTTAAACTTTCAGGACTGCCACTTTCAGCAGCAAGAACTTGCATTCACTGCGCACTGCTCCCCAGCAACTTGTCGTCTGGAATAAATCTGTTTATTAAGGATTTATAGAGCTCTGGAAAACAGAGCAACGAGTCTGTGACTGCATGCATGCTCTTCGAACTCACAAAACATACTGTGAATTCAGTATAATTTTAACCTGCATTCTTAAAATGTGATGAAGGTGTGTTTTATTCTGTTGTCTTTTTTTTTTTAATGTCTCACTCCCCTTTTCTCTTCCTATCCTGTCCTCTACTCTGTCTATTGTATCTTGATGTCTCTGAGCGTCAGACTCTTAGTGGTCTTTTATCACATTCAGTTCACTTGATTGTCTAAAAGCCTCTCACTCGCAGAGGATTTTCTTTCTCCATGTGCTTTCGCTCTCACTGTGCGCTCGCTTTCTCTCTCTCTCATCCCTGCTTCAGTTTCTTCCAGTTAATGTTTATCTCCAGTTTCTCATTGTTCCCCACTCCCTTCAGAAGACAGTGAGATGGTCACATAAGTATCTGGGAAGCCATGCCTTGGGCTAAAATGTATCTATCCAATCTCCGAGTGCTATAGTTAAAAAATTGGGAATGGCATCTCCTGCGGTCATTTTATCCACAGACTAAATGGAAACACTACAAGCCTCAATGATGCTATTGATGGCCAATTACCTCTTAACTGCTAAAGTGTACATGATACCCGCTTTGCTTTATTTTTATATAGTGAACGTTGTATATTTTAGATTTTTTTTTTTTTGAAGGTAACATAAAATGTCACAGGTTCCTTTTTATTTCCTTTCAGACTATGTAGCCAAAATTGATATTTGGTCTAGCAATCTCCAGAGACCACATTATACACAAGGAGTTCATATACATCTGTGTATAAATGTTTCAGTTAACAGTTTTTTACATTGGAACTATATGTACTAAGGCGCACACACACATAAGAACATCTGTATGTAAACATCCTTGATTTCAACCATTTCCAAAGGATTTGCTTCATCTGAAAGGTTCTGATTGCAAATTTTATGCAGATACACATAAATGCTGCTGTGTTTGGTTGGGGGCAGTGCAGAAAAAACCTGCACAGTCTCACAGCCTATGTGTACCTTCAAGTATTAACTCATTCTGTAGTTTGCAGCATGGCAAAATCTCATAGACCTAGATCCAGCAGTCTTGATATTTTAATTTCTTCTTCATTATTTGTACATTAGTATCTACCAGCCAAAACTGACATCACTGTATGCTGAACAAACACACAGCAAGAAACAAGCCCTTCCCCTGGAAAGTTTTAGGTCTAAGGGTGAGATTTGCAAAATTGCCTAATGGAATTAAGAGCCCAAATCCTCATTTTCAGTTTCTGATCTTACCTTTATTGGGGATTTTTAAAAGCAAGGCAGCCAAAAAAGCCAACAAAAATTGGGGGAAAGGCTGGATTAATACGACAGTTTTACAGGCAAGGAACTGAGGTAGAGCGAGATTAAATGGTTTGCACAGAGTCACTCCTGGAATCTGAGCACTGACCTCAACTCTCCTGAGTCCCTCTGCACTGCACTACCCACACCACCAACTCTGCAAGTCTTCACGTAGTCTGTGCCTTGTACAAAACACCCTTTAAATCTTCAAGCCCTAGACATCCCACTTACATTTTCACTGTTAACATCTGCCTCACTGGGACAGCCAAAGAGTTCCCGTCTCAGCAAATTTCCATCATATTCCAGGAATGTCAGGTAGAGGTTGCGGAAAAACTCCACGTGCTTGTTTTTCACTCGCAGCTTCTTTGGTGAGTTCCAGTGAATCACCTCAGAGGGAAAAAAAGAGAAAACACATCCTGCTGTTAGAATACAGATTTGTTGTATCTGCTCTTTTTGTGTGTTCAGTTCGCTGCCCTCTTAAAAACAAAAAAAAAACAACCCCAAAACTACACAGACTTCTGTCTTTTCACCAGGAAGGCTTTGCCACATCTTTCACAAGTAACTGCACACTCCATAGGATAACCTGCAAATCTGAGTTAGGGTGTTGCTCTAGTTTGTGATGCAGCACCTCATAAATGCTGTCACAACTCTAATCACAGACCTGATCGGTTATGGACTCTGTTGAAGAAGGTGGCAGGATGAGGGACACAGGGATGTAGGTATTAAACATTAATCTCAGATTTCCACATGACTGTTTCAGCTAATGAAATTGATTCACTGTTTCAGGCCAGGCAGACTCTTCTCTGGTTAGGTATTAAGAAGAAAAAGCTTGAAATTAATTCCTATACCCGTTTACACCCTTCAAAAAGGACCGAATTTAATCTGACTTCCTTTTTGCCATTGCTTCATTTAAACAAGACTGATCTCAGTTGTGTCACACAACACAGTGATGCAGTACAATGCTTCACCCTTTGAATTCCAATTTCTAGCAGGTATTTAGCCTCTGCTAATGGGAGATGACTCTCACACTGGCCTAGACTTAACTCTAATGGTGACATAAAGGGCCTGATTCTCATTTACATCAAGGCAACTTTGCACTGCTGCCAGTGTGAACAAGAATGGGGCCCCAAGGAAAAACTAAGAGGGAGCCAAAAGTGGCTTGCAGGAATGATTTAATTTTATAGAGGCTATATTTTAGGCATAAGGAAAAAAAAACACCAAATGCTTTGTATTCAGTTCTATTCCTGTGGCTTCTAAAGAGATTAAAAAAAAGTCTCCTTTGGGAATATTTCCAAGCTAGGCATTCTGGAGGTTCTCTGAATCCATTAAGTTAATTGCGTGAAGGCACTGTGTCACTCACACACAGCCACAGAGCTTCAACGCCAGCTGCCGAGCTGGTCGCGCAGTAAGCTTTGCTCTGAACATTGCATTTGCGGGAGGGAACGTGCCGAGCTGAAGCGCAGCACGTAGAGCAGAAGCAGCCCAGAGCAGATGAACGCAGTTCCCTTGGTGTCAGCAACACAACCCCACAGGAACAGGGAGCTCTCTGAAATCGCACTCTCTGTTGCCGAATGAGTGGACTGGAGGAGGAAAGAGCAGGACGTAGCCTGAATTCTTCCCGTACTAACTTCAGCAAACAACATAGTCTCTCCGCTGAGTATTTACACTGCCATAAAAGCTATGGCAGTCTCTTCTACATACCCAACACCCATGAAAATATCTCCTGATAGGGAAAGCTTTAACCCTTCCTGGGATTTCACTGCTGAGGCTACTAGGATGTCAGAAAACCATACACGCAGTTACAGAAAAGCAACTTTTGTGAAAAAAGATAATCTCAGAAACTGGCAAATCACTTTTTCCAGTTATAGGAACACTTTAAATCAAGATCATGATGCATCTACACACTGTATAAATCTGGGAAATTATTTGGACAAAAATACTTGGTGTAGGTATTTTTCCCAGGTAATGCTACATTCTTTGCTGGTTTTACATTTGTCCCTATGTTTGGAAGTGTGGCGTAACTGTGCAATAACATGTTGCCACAACATGTGCTGAAAATACAGAACACCACAGAAACAAAAGGAGCTTAAGGTAGGTTAGGACATAAACTTAAGATGATGGATTTCCTCCACCGAAAAATGGATCTTCAAAATCTCCTTTCTTTGAAAAGAACTTGACATATTTCATCCATTGCATTAATTGTAGCAAAAGGCATTAAATGTATGCAAAAAAATCTCAATGATTGAATCCTACCTCAGGGAAACAGGCACATGTAACAGAAACACAGGGCTGAAGGAAACGAAAGGGCTGCTTAACAGTTTTACAGGATACTAGTACGCATTTTTACAAGCAGGCATAGAATGGAAACTGTCTGCTGGTAACTTGCGCTTTTATTTAAGAGTGGATCAAAGAAAGCTGAGATGCTGGCAAATGGGACAAAAAATACTTGCTAAGAAACATCTTCTTTGTGTTCTACCTACTACTTCTACACTTCATGTGAGTTTCTTTTTGGATGTCTTCATGAGCATCCTATCCCCCTGCTGAGCACTCTGACCACTCACCCTGGGAACCATGAGCACAGAAATGGCTAATGATGATAAACGCAGTCACTGTTACGGGACAGGCTCCCTGGTGCTGCAGGAATTTCCCATCAAAATACACTATGTCACATCACAGCCAAGTACTGGTGTTGATGCCTCTACCCAGTTGTGTGTGGGATGATGTCAAAGCCAGACAACTGCAGTTGTCAGTGTAGGGGCTCTCTGTTGCTGTGCTTAAAATCTGTTGTGTGTGTAAAAGCTGGTAAGTGTCAAGGGCCTAGCTGGTGGTTCAGATCTGATCAGATTTGAAACGTGTCAGGATGCTGCATGTGTACAGATGTCAGGGGAGCCTGAAGTGAACTGAAGAAAGCTGAATGGAGCTGATGACTATCCAGAAAAGCTGATTTTTTAATCAAGAAAGACAGCACATGCCAATGCAGCTGAAGAACATCAAGGAACTATGCAACCATCTGGATGACCTGAGGTAGGAAAACCACAAAACAGGTCTGGCGAAAAAGCAGGCTGCTTTTCAAATGTAACATGATTAGACAAATATTATGTGATATATGAAAGCATAAAAAAGAACAGCAGGTTTCAAAAAGCAACAAGACTCTTAACCATTGACATACAGCACTGCATCCAAAGACGATATTCTTTTTTTGCTGTCAGCCCACAAATCCACTTTCAGTTCTGACTGTAGCTGTCTGATTTGGTCTACTGCACCATCAGCTACAGCAAAAGTTGTACAGGCCAAGACATCCTTGTATAGCCTGTCACAGGCATTAGTGAGGTACACGATGAAGACAATGGACTGCACAAGTAAAGCTATGGCCATTATGTTAGAAACTTTATTGTGGGCAACAGTGAATTGATTGGAGGAAAAAAAATCAGTTGGAAAGAGACTACAGGGAAATCAGAAAGAAAAGAAAAGTCAAACTTAGAATCCACTTTATTTGCAGACTGAGCAAGTGTTATCTCAACATTAAAAAGATAAAGTGAGTCTAGAAACTAAAAATCTCATTACTACAACATCCCCCTTCCAAGACTGAATAGCACCACAATACTGTGTTTATTTCTTCTTCTATCTTCCCTCCTAGTTTCTAAGCTATTCCAAAGCTCTGTTGGCTTACAGAGGAAACTGCAGCTAGAACACATAAAATTCCAGTGCCATTATCTGGGTGGACACCTCAGGAACAGCGCTAGCCTTCAGGCTGTCCCACAGATCCTTCCCACTCTTGATCAAGGCCTCCTGAGAACTAAGAAAAATACGCTCCTTAATCTTCATTTAGCAATTTAAGTACTGAAAGATCAGAACTTAAAATGCTACATCTATTTAACACTTGGTTAGTCGTCATTAAGCAACTTGGCACTCTCTACATTTCTGTTAATACCATCCTAGTTAATCAGCAACCGTTACCACTCACTGACTACGCTCAGCCAGCCTCCTGGAATACTTCCATACACTTGTGACCTAGTGAAACAGGCTAACTGCACCAATAGTTCCCATTTATTCACCAGGTTCTGACCCAAAGCACTCAAACGATGACACAGTTGGAGCCTCGTAGACCAGCAACGGGATCTGAGATGGAAGGTAACAGAGGATGTTATATGTTGGTGGAGTGTAGGAGAGGGCTCTAAGGTCCGTTATCTGCACAGATATACACATGGAAAACAAAAATCCCAGCAAACCTCCTTAGGTTACCAGCTGCATTGTCCTCTCTGGGGAGATGAAATATTTCAAATCTGATGTTCAAACCACTAAACGATAAGCTTCAACACAAAATTATTCCTACAGGTACCTTTGTCCCCCAAAGCATCTTCTCTCTCCAGAAGAAGTATTTGGCCAAATGCTTCCTTAACCACAATCTCTTCCATTTTTTACCCAAAGACACATCTTGATAATTTCTCACCCTGCTTCAGCCCTTACAAAATCAGAGAATACATGATACCTGTATACCTATATACCTACTTTCCAGGCTGAAGGGGCAAAAAGTAAGAATAAATTAAGCTTAAATTCAAGCCTAAAGAAGTTTAATTTTGCAAAGCACTGAACAGATATTCTTAATTAAGCCCGTGAGCACGTCACGATTTAGATGGGGAGCTTTCCTGCTTAAAAACTAGACTCGTTGTTTAGGTAACCAGACAGTTCCCACTGAAATCAACGTGAGTTAAACATTCAGCAAATCTGTACAGTAAAGCCACCTATATATGCCACTTTAATGCCACCTCAATAGGCTTTTTCTCAGGCACATATTGAGAAGTTTAAATATGCCCCAAGTCACACTGCAAACAAGCACCACATGTGTAACTTATGCCTCGATTAGAGATGTCTGGAAACTTTATTTTTAAACTGCTTTTTATCAGAAATGAATGGTTTAATAAAAGAACCAATTTCCTCAGAAAGGATCAAATATTTCACAAAAATGTCATCAGGGAGGCTTCAGAGTGCTATTTCCGAACTATGTAAGTGGAAGAGACTCACGCTGGAGTAGCCAGCAACCCAGAGGTCCAGGCACTGCTTTTGGATGTGGGATTCAAATCCTTGCTCTGCCTGATTTGGTGCCCATGGTCCCAGGGATTACTTTACTCCCCAGCTTACTGCCTATGCTGTACAGCAGTTAAGCTGACAGACTGTCCCTGTCTTGTGCTTTTCAAAGTTCTCAATTTTTCCTCAAAAGCATTTGCAGCTCTCCCTTCAACTCCTGTACCAATGTTTAACGAGAGGCCTCCTGCCTGTAAAAACACCCCTAAAAACACCTCTATAATACCACAGTGCTCCCTTTTTGGCAGAGTGGAAGCACCTTATTGACTCCGATGTTCATTCAAGGGAGAGGTATGTTTAACCCTCTTGAGCCCTTACTCCTCTCAGTGTAGCTCTTCCTTGGTTGGCATTAAAACGTGCAAGGCAGCAGAATGCCAGAACTGCTGCAGATCAGCGCTGAGGTGCTCGGACAGCATGGGGTGGCTCAGGGACTGGGATAGAAAGAGGTGCAATAGGTCATGTTCAAGGCATCGATGAAATGATGTATTTGGGTTATGGACAAGAAGCTGTTTAAACTTTTGTAAGCAATCTCACAAAGTCGTCCTGGTGTGGAGGACATTCCCAGGGATGACACAGTGAATCACATAACACAATTTCAGAATGGGGAATTTATGAGGTTAATTATTTATCTACCTGCTAATTTAGTATCAGCTGTGTTCAAAACCAGTTTGAAAAGCCATCAACAGGTTTTAAAGCATTTTCCTATTTTGTGGTGCAGGGGGAAATTCTAATAATATGATACATTCCGATTGAAGAGTCCAGCATCTGGGTTTTGTGATTGTGAATTACCAGATTCTCTGTGTGTAAATAGCATCTGTATCCTTGACAACCAGACTTCTCTTCACTACTGACTCATTCAATGAGGTCATGATTCATTGTCAGAGGCATCACAATTCATTACCTTCTTTCACAGGATTTTTCTTGCCATTTGGTTTGTGCCAAATCATAGTAATTGAGATTTCCTTACAGACAGGAACAAACTATTAACCAAAAAGGAAAGCAAACACAGGGCCCAACCCAGCAAAAGTAATGCATAAATGAACCTCAGTTCCAGGCAGATCCTCACAGGCTTTGAAGCCCAGCAAGGCATAGTCCTACAGCACACATGCCACAACGCCATTGACATTGTGGGCTACAGGGGACCATGTGAGGAGCTGAGATAAGCAAGATAGACATGGATGCCTACACAGAATGACTATTAGCACTTCCACATCTTTTGGCCAGTCTTCAGTAACAACAACTGAGTGTTTCTCCAAGGGGTAACAAATGCCATGCAAAAATAAACACCTCTGGCCTCTACAGACCGCAGTCGGCTCACTTGGCAAAAAGAATTAAAGGGCATCTGCCTCCTCTTAGCCCACTCTTTGTTTTCTGTTAAAATTGTTCATTTCAATACATTCTTGACCGATGCAAAGCATCCTTCATACAGGTGCCCTCGGGGCAGGGAAAGGAAGATTTCTGTAAGTGTAATTGTTTATGTAAGTTTTGGTTCCATAGGCCATGGACAGCAGAACAAAGCCCACAGCCTTCAGCCTAGTTGTGTACAGTGTGGCCTCTAGCACTATATAGTATGACACAGCAGGTACGTAAGCATTTAGATGAACAAAAATAATAAAGCAGTCTTATTTTGATGTTGCTTTAGATGGATATAAAATTAGTGGTCACTCAAACGCAGAACTTGGTTATAAATATTTCTATTTTTCTTATCTTTCCTGCAAGATCTCCATATGCAAGTCCTTCCAAATTTGTATACGCTGCTCAGCTGCAGGAAGGAAGTAGAGTTCAGCAGTAGTCAAACATCTGACCTTCTCTAACATAAGACAGTGCCAAAAAAAAATTCAATAAAATGGATAGAGATGCAACTTAATGAGGACTATAAAAAAGCGATTAGACTCCTCTTCAGGCAATATGAAATATTCAAGTGCTCCACAGGCCTGCAAAAAGTATGCTGGTCATCCTGTGTTTGCATGAATGTGAACAAAGCAGCAAGGAAGCGTGTATATATACACATACACACACACCTCTGAACAACAGCCAGCCCTGGGGTCTAAGTTTATTTGACACAATATTGTGTCAAAGTCCTCAAGTCCCATGGACCTGGAGGCCAGATGGAATGATATCAGTGCCTTTTCAGTCTGACATAAGGAATACAGTCTGAT
>VYZW01017106.1:11440-23271 GCA_013401315.1 Balaeniceps rex
GAGTTAAAAAGAAAAACTATACTAGAAGCTAAATATTAAGGACTAAACCCAAAGAAGGACTTTAAATGCACAAGAACTTACAGATTCTGTGGTCCTGGTTGGAACTTTGTTATTTAGCTTAGATGTATTAAAAATTATTTTATTATTCAACGTTAGGACAGATATGCTTGTTAAGCATGCTGAATTAACAGACATCAAACTGGGTAAAGACCCTGCCAACGTACTGTATAATGGCAAACATTTGAAGTACTTACAGTAACCAATCCCATTGCACAGCAATCTCCCTGTGCCTCGTTTCCTAGTCACTTCAAATACTATCGCACAGAATACTTCTCCACAAAACCTCATTTCCCAGTGCTGTGTAGCTGGTGTGAAATGAGCCACTTTTACCCTCAAAAATAACTGTTGAAGGTTGTCAGAAGGCAGTTTGATCAGCTACTAATGCTCTATGTGCTGTAATAAAGTGGCAATGCTGCATTGCAACCCAGCCTTTACAGGATGCAGAAGCGTAGCTTTTTAAACTGTGTTCTGGTCAGTCCTATAACTCATTGAGGATGACTGGACCAGATCAGTTCTGGTAAAGTAAATTCCAAAAGAAAACCAAGTATCTTAGAAACTATTCTGGTGTTTTAAAAGGTCGTTCCTCTTAGACCAGCTGCAAACAAATATTCCATTGTGGTTCTGATGTAGCAAGTTTTTTTCCTCTGGGGAATGTGCAGGGAGGAAAAAAATCCAAACACTAAAAGCTATAACTACTTGTTGTAGAATATCAAGGATATGTATCATAACGCATGTCTGAACATCTCAGCACCCTGGCCAAATGCTATTGTTTGATGATCACATATTATCGATAATAGTATAATTATACTATATGGAATCAATTTCTACTTGTATTTATGAATGTAAAATTTGTGCTACTTTTTCCCCATTCGGTCACTGGAATAAGTTGATTTTGCATAATTTAAAGTTGATACATTTTATCCTGTTTGCATTGAGGATGAAAATGTATGCATTACATACACATATATTAAATTACATTACATATGCAAATTAGTAAGCACATATATAAGGTATTCTTACACTCTCTGTGGAAAACTTACATTGATTTTTTCTGTGATTTTGAATGTGTGCTAAAAGTCAATGAGCATTGAAAGGATAACACAAGTTATTTGAATCTCCAGAGTCCCTTTAATTGGTTGCTTCTTCCGGCTGACATCCTTGGTTGTTCAACACAGGAGACGCTGAAAGCAACACATTGACCAAAACCTTTTCACATGAATTTCCTAGTGGAACTGAAAATGAGGTTGTCAGCTTCTTGGAAGAAAGAACCTTTCAAAAAGGCAACTGTTTGCTATAGATGAGACAGAAGGCAATCTGACATCAGTGGTAGTGTGGTCCAACAAAAAGTGGGTTTGTACTACTTTGAAAAATAAATGGTGGTGTGAATAAAGAGCCCTTCAGAACCACCAAAGGTCTGTTCTGATGCCTGCATTACTTGGAATTTTCCATTAAGATGCAATACCTGTAGGTTACTGTAGTATAATCAAAACAAGGTACCCAATATATTTTAGAAATTACAGTTTGTGTGTCAAGTTCAGGAAAAGGGAGTTTGGTCAGCTCTATCCAGGAGAACACCAAAGTACTTCCCACTGCTGTGTTAGTGTTTCAGATCTGACACCCCTATGTAAAAAGCTCTCCCAGGTGGATATTAAGCTGTGAAGTCTTCTGATTCTCTAACTTATGGTAATGCTTTTGGAACTGTTTACTGTGCAGTCCTGAACTCTGATCCCAGAACTCTGCAATGAATTCCATTATTTCTAAGCTATATTTATGTATTTATCTCTATTCTAACAAACAGTATTTGTTACAGCATTTGCAAATATTTCTGGAGTCCTAGAAGGAATCTCTTTATTGATTTTACTTTCTTTTAATGATTATTTACAAGAAACATAAGACTGAAACAAAAAGAGCTTAAACTAGCGTACTTCAGCAGAAATTTAATTCCCAGCCATAGAGAAGAGGTTTTACCCATACAAACCACATGAGATAGGACTGAAGTTAAAACAGTTATTTTACTTTGACATTTGCATTCAAATCCTATTTGTCTAAATTACGTCACTGTAGAGCCTGATCTTTTAACTTGCAATAAGTCTCTGTATATACACATGTACACACAAACATCTTTCTATAAAACCTATCTCTGAATGTATGTGTGCATCTATGCATTGAGGCCTGTGTGTACTTATACATGGTTATATATATTGTTAAATTCATTTATATGTCTGTGTTTATACACCAATGTGTACACAAATAAATAAATATTTTTACAGCTTCTTGAAAGCTGATAATCTGTATTTGGTAAAGGAATACTTACACTGATTTACTTCAGAGCTAATTTCTTGAAATCAACATTCAAAACTAGAAAGACTGTCAAATTACCTTGAAAAATATGCAATTTCATCAAAAGAAATTTTCTGTCACCTAAGATAGGACTTCGCATTCCCCTTGTTGAACTTCATGACGTTTCTCTCAGCCCATTTCTCCAGCCTGTCAAGGTTCCTCTGGATGGCAGTACAACCCTCTGGCATATCAACCAATCCTCTGAGTTTTGTTTCCTCAGCAAACTTGCTGAGGTGTACTCTGCCAGATCATTAACGAAGATCTTAAACAGGATCAAACCCAGTATTGATCCTGGGGTACACTACTAGTCACTGGTCTCCAACTAAACTTTGTACCACTGAGCACCGCCCTGTGGACACAGTCATTCAGCCGGTTTTCAACCCACCTCACTGTCTTCTCATCCAGCCTGTACACCAACAACCTCTCTATAAAGAACCTACATGAGACAGCGTCAAAGATTTTACAGATGCCCAGGTAGACAATATCCACTGCTTTCTCCTTATCTACCAAGCCAGTCATTTCATCACAAAAGGCTATGAAAGTTGGTCAGGCATGACTTCCCCTTGGTGAATCCATGCTGACTACTCCTAATAACTTTCTCATTCTTAAGTGCCTGGAAATGGTTTCAAGGATTAGTTCTTCCATCTCCTTCCCAGGGATCAAAGTGAGGCTGATGAGTCTGTAGTTCCATGGATCCTTCGCTCTTGCCCTTCTTGAAGATATGAGTGATGTTTGCTTTCCTCTAGCACTCGGGTACCTCTCACAATTACTGTGATTGTTTGAAGGTAATTGAGAGTGTCCTCGCAACGGCATCAGCCAGCTCTCTCAGCATTTGTGGATGCATCCCATTAGATCCCATGGAATTTTGTACATCCAGTTTCCTTAGGTATTCTCTAACCTGATCCTCTTCCACCAAGGGTAAGTCTTCCTTGCTCCTGACTTTCCGCCTAATCTCTGAATCCTTAGATTTCTGAAGGATGGTTTTAATAGTAAAGACTAAGGTGAAGAAAGCATTTAGTACCACAATCTGTATTCCTAGTAGGCACACAAACACAAAAACCCACAAACACAACTTCACACCACAAATATACAAATATACACATGATAGGCCACACAGAGTGACACCGACAGACACATTCAGCACTTATACAAATACATATAGCAGTAATGACCTCATCCTGCTTCCCTCTTTAGCTGAGCAGGATGAGGATGCACACATATGTACATAAACACAATGTGGATCCCTCCAGCATCTGGGCTTACACCTGATCTCAGTCTCCCTAGTTGCTGATATATGAATATATGAGCCCCGGAGGCTGCAGCCCCACTTTGCTTGCTGGTAGAGATTCACATGCACACATGTGCGTGCACACAAGCACACAAGCACGCACGCACACACACACACGCACATATTCAGTGTGTATCCTTGGATGTTTTTAAGACATGAGCGGACAAATCCCTGAACAACCAGGTCTGATTACATAAATGACCCTACTCTAGAGCAGGGGGTTGGATTAGAGACCTCCTGAGGTCCCTCCCAAACTCAATTATTCAACAGAAGTGAAAATACTTCAGTTTATAACAAATAGCTGATGTAATTCAATGTATTTGTCATGGTTTAACCCAAGTTAGCAAGTAAGCACCACACAGCCACTCACTCACCCTCCCCCGCCCCAGTGGAATGGTGGAGAGAATCGGGGAAAAAAAAAATAAAACCTGTAGGTTGAGATAAAGGCAGTTTAAAAGGACAGCAGAGGGAGAGAAAATAATAATAATAATAATAATAATAATGATGATGATGATGATGATGATGATAAAAGAATATATAAAATAAATTATGCACATTGCAATTGCTCACAACCCACTGACCGATGCCCAGCCAGTCCCCGAGCAGCAATTGTTGCTCCCTGGCCAACTCCCCCCAGTTTATATACTGAGCATGACATCATATGGTATGGAATAGCCCTTTGGTCAGTTTGGATCAACTATCTTGGCTGTGCCCCCTCCCAGCTTCTTGTGCACCTGGCAGAGCATGGGAAGCTGAAAAGTCCTTGACTAGTATAAGCACTACTTAGCAACAACTAAAACATCAGTGTGTTATCATCAGCATCATTCTCATACCAAATTCAAAACACAGCACTACGTCAGCTAATAGGAAGAAAATTAACTCTATCCCAGCTGAAACCAGGACAGCATTTGTCCTCTTTCTGTGATTCTCAAAGCGTGAAGTAGTTCAGTTAGTGTCTACTGGCTCTTCTTTTGGTCCTTAGAGAGCTAAGATTCAAGAAGGTTTACCTTTCTGTGTTTAGGACTAAATCTCCAAGGGATAGTATGAATTGCAGAAATTGACTTTAGGCACTCTGCTCTCTGATAGAATCCTCAGCCTTTAATCTATCACCTAGATTCCCTACAAAATGCTCTGGAAGATTTGAGCACCTAAAAAGAGATTTACAAAGTTCAATAAAGAGGAGGAGCTGGATAATAGGAAAGACCACTGAAACACGTTCTAGCACCCCTTCCTGTCCCTGAGTTAGACTCCTAATTGCAAGACAAAAAGAGTTTCCATTTTGATACAAAACTGTCATTTGGGAATCATCTTCCGCAGCCAGCTTTTGTCTGGACATGCCAAAAAGGGTAAAGCTATCATCCACTCCCTTATTACCATTGCCAGATGACATCTGCCCTGAGAAATCCCATTATCAAATCTCTATTCTGACTGGACTGACATAAAGATGTGAATGTAGGTCTCCTTCATTCTAGAAGAGTATGTTAAAATTAAGTTCTGAATATGATGACGTGGATCTTGATCTTTAATTTGTTGAAGCTCTTTACCACTCTTTCATTGCAAATGAATATTAATGAGTAGGAAGGTGAACCTGATCATCACCTTATATCAGATGAACATCTTATCCACCTAGATGCAAAGTAGATCTTTGAATGTTAGCTATCTAGTTTGATGATAGTTAATAGTATATATGGATTGCAAAAGTTTTAGTAGAGGAATAGCTGAAATGTACTTTGCTTCAGAGTATCTAACAGTCTAACATTTAGCAGACCTGAGTTCAAACTCTAGTTATAAATAATTACAACAACAACAACAACCACCTCATCACAGTCCACAACTTCTTCAAGGGGGGCAGTGGAGGGGGAAGGGCTGATCTCCTCTCTCTGGTGACCGGTGATAAGACACGAGGAAATGGACTGAAGCTGCATCAGGGGAAGTTTAGGTTGGACGTTAGGAAAAGGTTCTTCACTGAGAGGGTGGTCTGTCACCAGAACAGGCTTCCCAAGGAAGTGGTCACAGCACCAAGCCTGTCAGAGTTCAATGAGCGTCTGGACGATGCTTTTAGTCATATGGTTTAGTTTTAGGTAGTCCTGCAAGGAGCAGGGCGTTGGACTCGATGATCCTTATGGGTCACTTCCAATTTGAGATATTCTATGATTCTATGATTCTAACAAAACCAGATAGATATGTAATTCTCATATTAATTACCTTAAAATTAAAACCATAACAAACAGAGAACAAGAAATACCTAAAAAGCCTTATCTGTCAACTACTATTTGGCAGAGACTAGTAAGCATTTTGTAGGAGTGCTTTCTTCACAAACCTTGAAGCAGAGATTCAGGGAGATCCACCAGCCTGACAATTCCAGCTGTAGGTGTTGACCAGCAAAATGACACCTGGTTTTTGGTTTGTATATGCTTACAAGCAGCAAAAATTTTGGTGCTGACAGTCAAATAGCACCTGTGAAGATTATAAGGATGCAGTCATAGTGGATTCAAGAACAGATCCATTCATCAGTTTGCTTACTTTCTGTTGAGCAGAGTGACTTGGGGAGTCAGTTCCTTTCTCACTCAGACTCACCTTTTGGCAATGCATTTAGATGTGCTTTGTGTAGAGACCAGGCTGTGGAGAGAGAACTATGGATTAGTCCGTGTCTACGTACTACCTCAATACAGAAGGTGCACACACACCTTGAAGTAGTTGTGGCTGTTAGTGTATAGACATGGACTTTACTAGTCTAGCTGTTAACCCTCAAAGTTCAGTGTAATACATGTAGGTATTTTTTACATCATTACCTAGTACACTTTGCAAAATTGACTTGACTCAATCAACAGACTTCTTCAGCACTCACAACCTTGATACTTTGCCGGTTTTGCTTGTTTATTTGTAAAAAAAAAATAGAGAGATTTCATTTAAAATTAGTTACTTTCAAAATCCAATGGATGAGCATTTATATCTCATATACTTTCCTGATCCTCAACACATGCCTACAAAGAGAAAAATGTCAATAATAATCTCTCTCTTTCTTCAGCTTCTCTATCTGGCCTATAGCTTGTCTCTATTGATTTGGTGGGGTTTTTTTGTTTTTTTGTTTTTTTTTCTTGGGTGGGGGAAGGAAGCTGGAGGTTGCTTGCCTTTTTGCTGCTGTATGAAAGTTATACACATTTAAGAAACTTAAAGGAAAGTTAAAGAAAAGAAATTATCCTGCATTACTTATACAAATATATACATGCAGGACAGTAATTCTTCTTCACAGTTAGGTGTCCAGATACTGTCAGATATTTCACATGAACTTTATTCCATTGGTCAAGAGTTTCAGAGCCTTACTCGAATGTAATGCCTTGGGAGGTCAGGATCATGCAGGGAAAGACAATTTTTCTGCCAGTTAGTGCCAATCCTGTAGAGAGTCTTAATACTAGAGAAGAATCCTTGATTTGGTCTCTGAATTTCATGAGGAGATAATGGACCACTGGGGTGATGTGCTTATCATGACCTCTGCTGCTAAGCAGATGAGCTAACACAGCCTATAATACCTGAAGGTTTTTCAGGTTGCACTGCACCTGATTCAGGGCAGCAGCTCGAAGCTGGGTTTCCACATCTCAGTGTAAGCATCCTACTGTAGTATATTTATTTTTTTTCTTTAAAGAACCTTTTCAGTTTGCATTGATAACTAAGTATTCAAAAGTTTTCTACATGCTAAATATGAAGTGGAAGACCTATAATAAAGCTCCTGCTTCAGATTAGGCAGAAAATCAAATTGAAAAGATTTCTGTACATCCCAAATGTGTATCCTAATCTTCAAGCTAAAGTGTCAATCACTGACTGGACCCAAGAAGGATATAAGGATCACATTGCCTGCCTTTTTGTCATTTGTACGACAGATCACAATCCAAAACACTCCTAATACAATGAATGAAAAGTGTGGTGTGTTGGAGGATGGCAATCCAAATAACCTATGCCCAGAAATCAGCAGAAGGAGACACTAAACAGAAGGGTGTTCGTGAGTATTTCCCCATGCTTAGTTGTCCAAGACAGGTTTTCCAGCAGGCACCTTCTTCCATTCAGGGTATGAATGGTGGAAAAAATTTGTTAGTGGTAGAACTAGTATTCACCTGACCAGATATAACGTAATCCATTAGAATACCTTCATAAACACTGAAAAAAATAAGTATTTTAAAATGCAGCTCATTTAATCTCTAAATAGATTTCTATAACATGACAAATGAATTGCAGCCTGTTACTCTGTGTTGACTATAGAGATAACCAGGCAAAAATGCTTATATTGAAAATATTTAAATTTAGAGTTAATATGTACTTCTTGGACATAGGAGACAGGATATCCTGGACATAAGGGAAAGGATATAAAACAGAAATGTATGCCTTAGACCTCAATATGTCTCTACCTATGTCTGCTATTTGAAAAATGGATGCAATCTTTGTCTTTTTCCTCTTTCTCACAAAGCAAATGAGAGAAACTAACAAGGCCAGGACTGAATAGGGCATTTTGGGATATGAACTTGTTCTTCCCAACTGTCACAAGAAAAAACTACTCAGTTTGAATAGTTTAACCAAAATCAGGAGCAAAACAGTTTATAATTTTATTAATGTCACATAATTAACCAGCAATCAGTGAGCTATACATTCAGGATCAATATCAGTAATGCAACAGACAAACCACAACTCTAGATGCTTACAAAATGTTAATAAGCACCTACACATTTCTAAATACCCTTCTTTAACCAAAACCCTCTAAATTTTAATCCTCCCTCCGCAGTTCCTCCACTCCCCGTCCGGAGGTCATGGCACCAGCAATGCAGCTTCCCCACTTGCTCAACCCCTGTGGGAGATGCGAGCCCTCCAGCTTTGTGTGAGGAAACCCCCCACAAGGTCCCCCATACCCAGCAGTGAGGTGGTCCTGGGTGCTGGCCCCATGCTGACATCCCACTGCCAGGTGCAAGCTGCTCCCGGTGCCCTGCGTGACAGCTGTGCTGCCTGGTCTGGGCTGAGGTTGAGGTGTTGCAGGGCCACGGTTGAAGGCACAAGCCCAGTGTGATTGCTGTTGCTTCGCCTCCAAGGTTTTTCCCTCCTGTAATGAATTTGCAAGGTGGGGTTTTTTTGGACGTTTTTTATTTAATTTTTTAATATACTTCTTTTCAGATTGCCTCCTTCTTTGCTTCAAAAGTGTCTGAAAATTCTTGGGTACTGTTTAATCTAGCTGATCACTGCCTTCCTGCCTAACATTGACAGTTGGGGGAGGGTGGTTGTCTTCCTCCTTAACATGATAAATTTTTGGACAAACACCATTCAGGCAGTTTTGTCTAGTCAATCCCTACACACACTGTGTGCACTCATATTCTTATCTTAACAGACGGTGTTATCCAGGCTATTGGATAAGTGTGGGTGTGCACCCCCACGCTGATTTAATACACCAGTCATCACAGCCATGATTTTTACAAGAAAGCCAACATCTGCTGTATTTTTCAAGGAAAATAGATTTTGCAGAAAACCTGGTCCATGGGCACAAGAATGACTATAATGCAGTTATTGGATCAATCCCAGTAAGAATGAACACTCAGGTATCATTAATTTCTGTATTTTAGGGAGCTGGGAAGGTATGTTCTCCAGCTTGCTTTCTGGTCACATGGAGATCTCTAAGAAGACTCGGTTTTCCTAATGAATTTAGACACCTTTAGGGTTGGTGACAGTTGAGGCAGGATTTTATTTTTAATCGGAATTTTGTAATTAGGAAGTTAAGCCTAGACTGAGACATGCATTTAGGACCCTAATTCCCAATGAAATCTTCCCTAACTGCTTTTATTTATTCCGATTTTAAAGTTAACTGATATTATTTATAGTAGCGAGCTCTGGCTCTCTTCCTCTATAGGGCAACTTCAACAGGCAGGACAGGACACCCCTGAGAGAGTAATTTGGAATGGATAACTCTGAGTACTCAGCTTCCCAGTCTGACAAAGGCTGCTTCACCCACATGCCAATTAGCTGTTCCATTCAGTAGGAATGCTTAGCTCTGATAAATCAGCTCTTTCCAACTGCAAATTGAACCCGAATCAACACCACTTGTGGTTACAGTGAGGACATGCATTTTCACTGTGAGAATAAGAATACATAAAAATGTAAAATGCTATTATCTAGAAACTCTGTCTATAATGAAAAAAAAGTTCAAATATATCTCTTTCAAGAGGCAAATAGTCCATTTTAATGAGATCTACTGTAATAATTGAAGGTGTTAATAAAGTACTTGATTTTTTTGAGCATACATATTTAGGAAGTAATTCCAGAACAAAGAGGAACCAGCAGCTGCATCTGGGCTGGGCAAGAGGGTAGGTGGCACAGTGTATGTGGGAATCCCAGATTTTTGATCTCTAAATTCAGTAACCTACCCAAACACATTTCAATCCCTTCATCACTGAGAGACTAAATATACAGCAAAATGAAATTCTGGTGTACCCTCCAGCCCTCACTCTAAAATTGAGCTGTGATGTAGATGGGACAGGTACCTAAATTGGAGAACCAGGAATTGTTCCCACAAACACCAGTCTAGAAGTGGACCTTCAAAGTGAATTCTGCAGATGAATAACAATGAACTTTTCTTCTGGAGGAGGAAGGAAGGCTTTAGATGCCTCCCATGGGTGTCTGTGGTCCAGACACAAGACATCTGAATAGGATCAGCAGATGTGACCCAGGATGTATGCAAGAACTGTACACTTCTGGAACAGTAGCTGGAGGGCAAGTAAGATACACAAAAATCTCTCCATAGGTGTCTAAATCACTGCATTATTGGGGAACAGTTACTCCAATTTCTCAATAATTATTCCAAAATGCTGTGTAGAAAATCCCTAAATTAAAATTTATTTGAGCTCCAGTAACTGAAAAATTAACAAAGCATCACTATGATAAAGAGATTTTTACACATCTTCTGTAATTCCTGCTATTTTGTTTCCTCAAGGAATTATGAAAATAGCTGAGAAACAGTATTTTCAAGTATCTAAACTTCAGGCAGGTACTGGCAATTATATGGAGAACTCATGGGGTTGTTCTAGCGTTCCTAATTATTGTCATTAGAGCTCTTTTAGCTTGATTTCATACCCCACTAATGACCTTCACAGATTTCAAAAATCCTATTTAAGAATTTCTTTTTGGTCATGTTCGTTATGCTCTTTATACAGCGTATCAGCTACAGTGTCTTAACCTCTGCCTACCTGAAATTTATACTACCATTCAAAAGTTTGAACAAACTAATGAAAAAAGAAGTTCTGTAACTGCAAATCACATTACATTTTTTTCAGAGAAGGCTTGTGCAATGTTGTCTTTTTCTCTTCTCTACTTCTAATCTGAAAAGTAAAGCTACTTCTATTTCCAAATACAAAGGTTTTAATATTAAAAAATATGAAATATACCTTCTACTTTGTACTGTTAAATATTTTACAGCTATTTCTAAGTGGAAATATAACGAGTTAGCTGTGAATCATCTGCATTGTTCATGCTGGCTACCTATATTTTAGAAAATTAAATGTTTCTGAGAATCTTCTCTGTAACGGAAGGCAAATAGCACTAAACAAACCATATCCACACTTTTAAAATCTAGTATATCCTTCAAAATTGAGATATTGCCTACTGTATATGGTCCCTGGTTCAGGTTAATTTACAAATTATGTTCGGGAATTGTTTGTTAGCATACTGATTGACCCAAGCCAACAAGATGGCTGAGATTATTCTAAACATTTAGGAGTACTTTGTATAGACATATATATACATACACACATCTATATATACACACACATATATATTGTATAGACACATATATACATAGTATATATATTATATGAAAGATTATTTCAAATCCTGGTGATGTTCCACAACTCCCCTTAACTTGCTGGTAAAGTAATCATATCTCAATCCAGCACAAAGTAAATGTTTCAGCTTTAAACTAAAGCTACTTGGATCTGGTAGTGGCAAACATATGATCATGGCATCATGGTGTTCAAAACAAGAAACAAAACTCACAGGAAATTGTTTTAACAAACCCAAACTAACCCTTTGCTCTATCTGTAACATAGATATTCCACTTCAAGAAGAGTCTGCCTATCTGAGGGGAGTCTACTGACAAAGCCTTCTTCCTCCAGCTCCA
>VYZW01017107.1:0-12442 GCA_013401315.1 Balaeniceps rex
GAAAAGTAACTCTAACCCAGCTGAAACCAGGACACCCCTACAAATTCAGCAGGAATTGTGTTTGATCCAGGCAGGGTCAATTCTGTTGTGTATCAGTTGTCTTTTGGTGTTATTACGTTCTAGAGAATGTATGGTGCCTGTCTTCAAGAGTTTGGTGGCAGATGGCACAAAGGTGACTTATGAGTGAAAGAAGATGGAAAAGGAAACAAAGCCCTCAGGAACAAGCAACTCCATGCTTTTCTTAAATTAAAAAAAAACCACCTAAAAATATCAAAAGCAGGGTCTGACACATAATAGTCATTTGAATTACTTTCTTCTCTGTTGCATATGTATGTTAATAACATGCCATTGATCACCTCCTTAAAAATATTAGCTCATTAACCCATATCAATCAAAACCCTGTGGATCCTCTGACAGATTTCCTTTTGTCACCACAAGAAGATTTGCTTGACAGTATGGACTGCAAGAACAGTAGGTTTTCAGTCTTCATTTTAAACACTGCACTAAGAGCAAAGTAATAGGCAGATCTTGCTTTTGTGACTTGACAGTTGTGACTGTCCTGAGCTGCCCAGAACTCTACTGATATGATTGTATAAATTTTTAATTATATTTCTATTCATACTCCAATTTGATAAAATTGCAATAAACTAATTATGATAAAAGCAGACAACTTTAATAAGATTATTATCAGGACAAAAACACCTACAATAAAAAACAGAGTAAGGACACATGAGGAGGGAGAACAGGAATAGAAGGCTTGCAATTTAAAGACAAGATGAAAGGTGACCACATGTGTTTTTAGAGCTCAGATGCACAAAGTATTGCATAATTTAGTTACTCCCAGTGTACTGCCTACTGGTCAAGTACCTGAAAGTCTTCATTTGTATGATTTTCTTTATTTGCTTAGGAGTGTTAATAAAGCAGTACTGGTAGTAGCATAATCCAAAAAGATGTAATTCTAAAATGCATGCAACTATTATTATTTACTGTATCACTCAGGTCCAGAAGAGGTCCCTTTGTATTTTCCACTGCACCAGCTCAGTGGCAAACCCTCAATTTTGCAAGAACTGGCAGCTTGAAGGTCCACAAGTAAAATGTAGGCCACAACATTTAGTTATAACTTGCATAGTTTGGATTATTTGGAGATAGTAGGAGAAAAAGTCTTTTGGTTTTTAAAACAACATTTGTTTTCTCTCCTCTGCATTCTGCAGTGGTAATACATAAAAACTCCCACAGTGGTCCCAGCCTATCCCGGATGGGATATAAGTACTCTGTGAGACAGTTAAGAGGTTTATGGAGTTCATAAGAGGTGGGAGTCAAAATTAAGATGAGATTTACTGAAAGAAAATTATTACTAAAGAATTCTTCCTTTTTCAAATTCACAACGCCTGATATCCTTCAGTTGACGGGATTTTTTGTATTTTGCCTCTAATAGTCTATGTACAAAGGCATTATCTTTTATTAAAGATCTGCTAGAGGTTAGGACTCTCATTTTACACTTGTAATGTTAATCTCCACTAGATCTTTCACAAGTTTTAGAACTGAGAGTTCTTTGTTCCTACTCTAACATCACTGATGAAACCAAATCAATCTTTGATTCAATTTAGATTGGATAGTCACTACAACTTATCTAGCAAGACTTTTGAAGTGGCCTCCTTTTTTTGTTTATGGATGAGTCTCTGATCATCTGATTTAATTTTCTCAAGACCATGACAGCTGGAAGAAATGACAGTAAAGATTAGGGGAGGACAACCTAGTCATTCTTGATATTATAATATAAATTCCTTTAAGTCCTTTGGCCTAACTCCTCAGCCTTCTTTTAAAAATATGCGAATAAAAAAAGATCCTGTTAAGCATGATGACAACAGTAAGTGCAAATCAGAGGTCATATGAGAAAGATGTAAAGGGGAAGAGTGGATTACCAAATTCATGTATTTGACTGTGAAGAACTTGCTGACTTTCAGAATTATGTGTGCAACCTCTTGCGCAAAAATTCTCTTCTGTCTCCAATACTTGGTTAGGCTTCATGTTTACGATCTTTTATACTTATGTGCTTGAAGTTGCAGTTCTTGGCTGCATGCTCATTCTTAATTCCATTATCGGTTTTCAGCCCTTACTCTCTCATTTCACTTCTCCCTTATGTCTTACTTATTCAACCTTTTGGTAGGTTGAGTTTATGGGTATGAAAACTCAGGAAAAATATATGCTCTCTGTCTGCTTGTTCCAGAATGCCTCACGATTCCTTTTAAGCCAAGCTCCCACTGATGCTGATAAAGGATTATACCTTGACACCTTTATGACTGTGGAAGTCAAACACAAGGAAGGTCAAGTAAATGCAATGGTGGACTTGCACTACAAATTCAGGGATTGTCTTCAGTGATTTCTCTTTATCAGTTTTGTTTTGTATAAAAGATAAGTCAGTTTTGAAGCTGTTTAATTACCTTGGAGAAGTGTGACATGAATTTTCATACAAATATGTTTTTATGCAGTGAAAATCTTATGCTTGTCGAAGAAACCCACAGTGCATTACTTTGTTTTGAGAGCCTGAGTTCACATTTTTCATGAAGGGATACACACCTTTAGCAATGTAGGTTGCTATCTCTAAAACAGCTCTATGTCTTATGAGTATTTTGAGAAACTCTGAGCCAGGCTTATTTCTGGCATAACTACGGGCAACTCAGTCTGTGTCTGAGATCTTTGTAGCAGGAGAGCAAAGAGAAATACTGGCTACGCTTTGCTTCTGTGGGAGCCTGGGGCACTGCACTTAAAAGGCAGAAAGGAGTATTTCACCACAGACCATACCTACAATACTTAGTGAGTGAACACTGAAAATAAACTGAGTAATTAGGCATATTGTTTCACAGAATCACAGAATCATAGAATAGTTTGGGTTGAAAGGGACCTTTAAAGGTCATCTAGTCCAATCCCCCCTGTAACAAGCAGGGACATCTTCAATTAGATCAGGTTGCTCAGAGCCCCCTCCAACCTGACCTTGAATGTTTCCGGGGCTGGGGCATCCACAACTTCTCTGTGCAACCTGTTCCAGTGCTTCACCACCCTCATTATAAAAAATTTATTCCTTGTATCTAGTCTGAATCTACCCTGGTTTAGTGTAAAACCACTACCCCTTGTCCTATTGCAACAGGCCCTGCTAAAAAGTTTGTCCCCATCTTTCTTATAAGCCCCCTTTAAGTACTGAAAGGCCGCAATAAGGTCTCCCCAGAGCCTTCTGTTCTCCAGGCTGAACAACCCCAACTTTCTCAGCCTTTCTTCATAGGAGAGGTGTTCCATCCCTCTGATCATTTTTGTGGCCCTCCTCTGGACCTGCTCCAACAGGTCCGTGTCTTTCCTGTGCTGAGGACTCCAGAGATGGATGTGATACTCCAGGTGGGGTCTCACCAGAGCAGAGTAGAGGGGCAGAATCACCTCCCTCGACCTGCTGGCCACGCTTCTTTTGGTGCAGCCCAGAATACAGTTGGCTTTCTGGGCTGCAAGCACACATTGCCAGCTCATGTCCAGCTTTTCATCCACCAGCACCCCCAAGTCCTTCTCCTCAGGGCTGCTCTCAATCCCTTCATCCCCCAGCCTGTACTGATACTGGGGGTTGCCCCGAGCCGCATGCAGAACCCTTCATTTGGCCTTGTTGAACCTCATGAGTTTCACATGGGTCCACTTTTCAAGCTTGTCCAGGTCCCTCTGGATGGCATGCCATCCCTCGGGCATGTCAACCACACCACTCAGCTTGATGTTGTCTGAAAACTTGCTGAGGGTGCACTCGATCCCACTGTCTATGTATTGGTCCTAATACAGACCCCTGAGGGACACCACTCATCACTGATCTCCATCTGGACATTGAGCCATTGACCACTACTGTCTGGATGCAACCACCCAACCAAGTCCTTATCCACCGAACAGTCGACCCGTCAAATCCATATCTCTCCAATTTATAGAGAAGGATGTTGTGGAGGACCATGTCAAAGGCCTTGCAGAAGTCCAAATAGATGACATCTGTAGCTCTTCCCTTGTCCACTGATGTAGTCACTCCATCATAGAAGGCCACTAGGTTGGTCAGGCAAGACTTGCCCTTGGTGAAGCCATGCTGGCTGTCTCGAGTCTGATTTGCAATTACAAATAATGTAGCACTGTTGACTAACAACATTATTCTTTCTGTTTACTTTGATATGGCGTGGCACCTACATACACAGTAGAGAACAGTAGGTAATAAGGCAAATGTTGTTGTAATCCTTCAGGAATGTCAGACAGGATTACCAGGAACCTTCTGTTCTCTTCTGGTGTAAAAATATGCAGAAGGGAACAAATTAATTCAATGATTCTGTCACTGTCGAGGATCAGCTGTTAAGCCGCATCTCTGCATCTCTTTGTTTCATGCAACCAGCAGGGGTGCAGATACTGGCTGTCAGCCAGTCTGTCTGCTATGACCTCCCTGTGGGACTCACATAGCATGTTCATGAAACTGGAATTATCAAATTTTAATACTGTTGGATTTGGGGATATTTTTTCAAGTACCCTTTATCACAGCATTTCAGATTTCAAATTCCATTTAAAATCAGTTTATTTTGAAAGCTGAGAACTTTTTGCAATACAATTTTTTTTTTCAAAAAGTACTTCAATTCAGTTTGAGTTTACTTAAGACTCTTATTGAACAGAATCTTATTATAACAGGAAAATTCAAAAATAAATACCAAAGAACAGGTTTAGTCCAAATTTTATAGCAGAAGCCAGTGCGATATTGGAGACAGGCTGTATAGAGGCAGACCTTTCGTGTTGCTTAGCAGCGCTGACCCAAGTAATCTTGAAATCCACAAAATAATTCATGTGAATACGTGCAGCTGATGTTTTCTGGCATCACTGTTGTGCATTGCAGTCAGTGGGCTGGTGATTTTATAAAATGTTCCGCTCTGGGTATAGGACTACAAAAGCTTTGAGGAATGTAGTCTCACCAGCAAGATTAGAGTTTTCCTGGAAATAATTTTGCTAACTGCAAGAATGAACCTAGTTTAATCCTTGGCGTGTTGAATTTCTGCACTGCCCAGAACATGATTATCATCAGCATCATGCACTCTCATGCATCTCCTTGTTTCTTTTCTCTTCAGTCTCTGTAAGGTCAGAGTCTCCTTTCTTCTTTCCTGTTTGTCTTGTATCTCTCACTTCAGGTGGGAAGCAAACAGATCTAAAATGGATTGCTGGTATGTCAAGTGCCCTGCCTTTCTGCTGCCACTTTTATTTCTTCTGCAGGTTCAGCATAATTCACCATTGTTGCTGGCTTCCTCTGAAACCTCTTCTGCTTCATCATTAAGTCAGAGGCCTCATGCTATCTTTCTGTTAATTCTTAAGTTTGTTGCTATGGTACAACCTCTTTCTTCTCAACTTTGTCCTTCTGCACCCCCATCCTTACTCTTTTTTTCTTCATGAGTTTATGCAGCCCCTCTCTGGCAGTGTTGTCTCCTGCCTGTACTTCTGTTTCTCTGATTACTCTTGGACTCCTTTTGGCATCTGTTTTCCACTCCTGTCCTCATCCTCCAGTGGGTGCCTCACCTCAGGTTCTAGCAAAGCAGACCCCAGACACATCAAGGCAGAGATCAGTGAGAATAAGTTCAAGCAAAGGTGGCTGTAGAGTCAACAGATACTGAGCCCTAATTAAACAGCACATGTGGTCCCAAATGCTGTATGCAGGGAAGTCCATATTGCAGTTATTGGGAATTCTTCCCAGGTAAGGAATTCAAATCTTTAGGACTAAAATCAAGATGGTAGGACAATAGCTTCTCTTATGTAAAAGCAGCTACAAACATTATGTTGCAACACTAAGAACATTTTTACAAAACAGTAGATGCATTGTATATCATTATAAATCTATATTAAATTCTGTCTTTAAATGACGTCTTTCTTTGCTTTAAGAGAGACTTAGAGTAATGTATTCTATTGGGCATACTTATGTGCAAGTAAGACACTGCATTGTACAAGCAAGAGTAAGTCAATATTTGTAACTGGTTTTGATGAAGTATGTCTAAGAAAAAAATCATTACAATCCAATCCTAATTATTTTAAAAATTTAACAGTGATAATATCCTGTATTTTTTAGTTACCTGGCATAAAGCTTTCTCTGTCTCTGCAAATGATGTAAGAAATGTTCATTTGGCAGATTCAGGTATCTACAAATAGATTAAAAAAAAAAGGTATCTTTCAAAGTATCAGATTTGCGTATCATTGCAGTATTTTACAGTGAAAAACTAATAGCCAGACCTCTATTGAAGTTCACCTGTGTTGAAAAATATTGAAGGATCATGAGGTGCATCAGCTAAAACCAAAATAATTGGACAGCATTTGTACATTTAATTGCTTAAGCTGTTTCATAAACATGAAGAGAGAATATTTCCAACGAAAACAGCACTACCAAACTGTTAAGTATCCATTTTTTAATCATAGAATGGTAGAATCATAGAATGCTTTGGGTTGGAAGGGACCTTTAGAGGTCATCTAGTCCAACCCCCCTGCAGTCAGCAGGGACATCATCAACTAGATCAGGTTGCTCAGAGCCCCGTCCAACCTGACCTTGAATGTTTCTAGGGATGGGGCCTCCACTGCCTCTCTGGGCAACCTGTTCCAGTGCTTCAGCATCCTCATTGTAAAAAATTTCTTCCTTATATCTAGCCTAAATCTACCCTCCTTTAGTTTAAAACCATTACCCCTTGTCCTGTCACAACAGGCCTTACTAAAAAGACTGTCCCCATCTTTCCTGTAGGCCCCCTTTAAGTGCTGAAAGGCCGCAGTAAGGTCTCCCTGCAGCCTTCTCTTCTCCAGGCTGAACAGCCCCAACTCTCTCAGCCTGTCCTCATAGGAGAGGTGCTCCAGCCCTCGGATCATTTTTGTGGCCCTCTTCTGGACCCGCTCCAACAGCTCCATGTCCTTCTTGTGCTGAGGGCTCCAGAGCTGGACGCAGTACTCCAGGTGGGGTCTCACCAGAGCAGAGTAGAGGGGCAGAATCACCTCCCTCGACCTGCTGGCCACGCTTCTTTTGATGCAGCCCAGGATACGGTTGGCCTTCTGGGCTGCAAGCGCACACTGCTGGCTCATGTCCAGCTTTTCATCCACCAGTACCCCCAAGTCCTTCTCCGCAGGGCTGCTCTCAATCCCTTCATCTCCCAGCCTGTATTGATATCGGAGGTTGCCCCGTCCCAAGTGCAGGACCTTGCACTTGGCCTTGTTGAACCTCATGAGGTTTGCACAGGCCCACCTCTCCAGCCTGTCCAGGTCCCTTTGGATGACATCCCGTCCCTCAGGCGTGTCAACTGCACCACTCAGCTTGGTGTCATCTGCAAACTTGCTGAGGGTGCACTCGATCTGGCTGTCTGTGTCATTGATGAAAATATTAAACAGCACTGGTCCCAGTACGGACCCCTGAGGGACACCACTTGTTACCAGTCTCCATTTGGACATCGAGCCGTTGACCACTACCCTCTGGATGTGACCATCCAACCAGTTCCTTATCCACCGAACAGTCCACCCATCAAATCCATATCTGTCCAATTTAGAGAGAAGGATGTTGTGGGGGACCGTGTTGAAGGCTTTTTGGAAGTCCAGATAGATGACATCCATTGCTTTTCCCTTGTCCACTGATGCAGTTACTCCATCATAGAAAGCCACCAGGTTAGTCAGGCAGGACTTGCCCTTGGTGAAGCCATGCTGGCTGTCTCGAATCACCTCCCTGTCCTTTGATTGAACTCTATAAAAGGTTGGATGCTCAGAAGCTCAATTGTAAAACTTTACATAAAAATGATGAATGAAATCATCCACAAATTCCTCAGTCAAATAATTTACAAATTCCTCCTTGTGTTTAATTTTTCTGTCCTGTTTTGTAGACCTACATTAATTATTGTATTTATATATATATTTACATATATGCCAAACATTAAGAAAAAAGCACTTTAAGAAATGAAGCATAAAGCAACATCGGGAGAAAAAAGGTGATTTCATGCAAGATTGTTTCACACAGAAAAAATGATAGTAGCCCTAAAGATCTGGAGATCTCTGCATTCCATTCTTTTCTGTGCCCTGCTAGAATATAATAATGCAATATATTCAGATCTATTTAATGATTTAATTAATTTAGGTCTCATACCACCTGGTGAAGTGAGTACTTTTTTTTCTATTTCACAAGTGACAAGAGAGTGGTTAAATTAAGTAACCCCTCTAAAGCAAGTCAACATCATCACTGGTATCAAAACAATGTTTGTGGGACAGCATTATGAACAGTTCCTTAGATTATATGTTTTGAGATTTTTTGTTTAATTTGGATGCATAAGTATTTGAATGTCTGACCTGGGGAATGTTAAAAGAGCTTAGTTTCCAAAGTTCCTGCTGATTAGATACTGTCAAGGTTTATTTTGTTTTCCCAAATGCAGAGGCACCAAATTGGCAATTGCCTTAAAAAGGCTGAATTTTAGATTTCAGTGCTTCTCCTACATCTCACTTTAACAAGTTACTTATCTAAAGCCAGTGACTTGTGAAATTTCGGGGGCGGGGGGAAGCACTGCCATTTCTGTAATCTGTGTTTCGCTGTCCTGCAGTATTTTTTGCATAATCATTGTTCAAGTTTATGAAGCACATGCAAAAACGTGTACATTTCTTGAACGTCTGCTGGTTCCTTATCTTTGTGTCTTTTACTGTGATGTTGTAGAGCTTGGATCATATGGAAACCTAAAATATTATGACACAATGACTGAAGAAGGTAAGAAATATTTTAGCATTGTTTGTATCAGCTTTTTTTGAAGCCCTTTAAGCGCCTTTTATGTATTTACTTTTTCCTTCATTTTTCTTAGTCCTATTTTCAGTTTCTCCATTTTTGAATAACTCCTTTTTGCATGTCTTCATTGATGGCGTGATCAGTTATGGCTCTTTTTTCAGGTTTTTGTTTTCAGCATTTCAGTTTTGCTATTTCAGATAAGGAAATACAATGGAATGCTTTTATTAAAGAACATACATGCAAAACCACACGCAAATGATATGGCACAGTATAACATAGATTTTAGAGCTTATTTTATGCCATGTTTTACAATGCATTCAAGAAGATTAATTAACTTATGGATGTTCAAATCACTCAGTTTGAGAACAATTATTAAGTGACTTCAGTTTATTGTATTATTCAAAAGTAATGAATAAACTTGAAAAACTAGGCATGACTATTCCTGGAGTATTAATTGTATGCTTAATTGCAATGCAAAAATTATGCAATTTAAAATCCTGATTCTAGCAATACAAGAAGGAAGTAATTAGGGCCTGAATCAGGGCTTAGTGAGATCTTGGGAAATTTTTCTGCTGATTCAAAAGTGTTACAGTTTATTATACTAATTCAGGAAAGCAGTTAACTGTGTACTAAATTTCCAGCATATGCTTTCTGTCCTAGTGCGGTCAGCATTTCTATCATTTGGAAGTTTCCCTGAACTGACACCTGATTGTCTGTAGGATCAAGGCCTCTTGTCCAGCTCTCTGATTATAATGCCAGACAGATGGTTTCATGAATGCTCAGTTTAGTAATTAGCGGCGTTTGAGGATGGAGATAAGCTTGAGGCCTGTAGGAAAGTTAGCTGCCTGTTCCTACTTATTTTTAATATTGGGAATATACGGCAAATAGCTTAATTCTCTGTTTTTAAAAACACGGTTATTTTCTAGTTTAGATTAATCTTGAAGTTAAAAAGGTTTTAAGAAAGCCTTCATTATATGACTTACTCACGATCATTTCTCCGGGGCGGGGCGGGGGGGAAGTGATAACTTCTGACTATTTCCCATTTTCTGTATCTGCTGTTGATACTCAAATATAACCGTACTATTCTGGGGCTGGCTGTAGGAGATGGTTCCTTCCACCTTTGTGCCTGATGTTGGAAGATGCTGTTTTCTTCTGTAGTAGGTGCGAGCTCATAGGGCAGTCTTGCTGCACCGCCTTCAGTTGCCCACATTCACCATCTGATTCACAGGGGCAGCACCGATCTAAGAAAAGATGTCTGAGAGAAGATTTTACTAGGCAAACAGTGGTGTCTATGTTGTTTAAATACACCTCTCAAGCACCTGAAATAAGTCATTAACCCAGGCGATTCAGATACAGCTACCAGAGCTAAAGCTTTTGCAGTATGTCTTATCTCAGTCTCCATTACAATCAAGATGTGAAGGTCATTTCTCATTGTAGCCTCAGAGTTGGCTATGTTAAGGTTTTTATTTTTTATGCTGAAGTATTAAATCTGCCATTTCAAAAGTAGTCACCACATTAGTAGCCTTATGATATTCATAAATACTCTATTCACAGTTAAATGTAGCTATTTGTGGGAAAATATGCATGCAAGCATGATACATACAATATATGTATATATTAATACTGTGCCTATGCTGAAGTAATGCTGTTAATAGTCAATGTCATCTCAGAAAGCACATCTCATGAATCCAAGACCATACTGTAGCAATAGCAAAAATCCAGTAGCAAAAATCTTCCAGTAGCAAAAACAAGAAAGGAAGCTCTTTGTCTTTAGGAGTATTAACACTGACAAGAGTCTATGATACAGTTTACCTTCTCAAATAACAACTGTCATCATCGTTTTCACATGTCTTTCACAAAGCAAGTAATGAATAGTGTATCCCAGAAGCTGTATTTAGATCAGTGTGTGCTATATTTTGAACTTTCTGTTTGGATTTTCAAAAGTGTAATCGCTATCACTCTGCATCACACTTATTTGCATTATTCATTTTCCTCTTCCTTTTTTGACTGAGCTTTTTATACATTTTGTACAGAAAATTAGTCACAGGAACACGCAAACCCAGTTACAAATCCATGGATTTTTTTCTAATATAGTACGTCCTTATCTCCAGGTCCTCAAACCCTGCATGGAGGTAGGTAGCAAATCTTTCCGTCCTCCAGTGGAGAAGCACAGGCACATCTATTCTTGCTGCTACATCAGAACAATCAGAGATAAAAAGTAATGGTTAGGTCACAATACACAATCAGATATACCCTAATGGCCAGAGGGCCATTGTGCTCCAGGTCTCAGAAACTGATCTCTGTTGGTTTTTTTTGCTCCTATTTGGTCTGAAAGTGACTTTAAATTAATTGCAGATTGATCAGGCCCAAGCGGGAGAGAAAATATACCTACCAGATGGGAAGGGACCCTCACAGTAATCTTGTGCTGTCAAGTAACCTCCACCAATAGCCTGCAATGTGACAAAACTGCATGTATTTTCATTTGATGCTTCAGCAGGATTTTAAAGCTAAAGGAGAAAGCACGTGAGGTGGATTTCTGGAATTGATCAGTTGTGACCTGCTGGTTGTGTTCCACAACTGGCCACAAGCAGGACTGGTAGGTACAGTTCAGGCTGCTCAGCAGCCACAGCATTGACATCTTCAGATTCATGAAAGCTTGGCTATAGCTGCATAGATGTAGGAATTTGCATTTGATCAGAGACTAAAAACTAGAAAAATGGTGGAGTCTTGAATTTTTTAAACAAGTGAATTTCTGAAGATAAACTATTTTCCTATAAAATCAAAGGTTTTTCTGACCCAGGGAAACTGTAGTCTGCAATTTAGATTGTAGTCAAAGGATTGGCTTTTTAATATATCCTTGATCAGGAGGAAGATCTCTGCCAGCTGGAGTTACTTATGCAGATCATGCATATCTGTATTATACAATACTGATTTGTTTGCATATATTCAAATAAAACCAATTTAGTTTTAAGCTACCTTCTTTACTAATCACCTGCCCTTGATCTCCTGTTCCTTCTACCCTATCCTTTGTAAACTAAAATGAGCTGCAAAATCTGTCTGAGTTCAGCAGATCTAGATTAATTAAGAATTTTCTATAACCATCTATCCTAGTTTGGGCCCATGGAATCAAGCATTTTCATTCACCTAAACTCTCATGGTACCAGATGGTGTGAAAATTACTTTTAGGTAGTCAAACCCATGGTACATAGGACTGTTAAAGAGGAGACATAAGCTCCTACCTTCTCCTAGAAATAAGAACAGTAACATAAAATTCCTATAGATTGTTTTAGTAACCCCATCTAAAGATGAGGAAAAGGCATGAGAGAAGATCTGCACCTGAGAGGAAACCTTTGGGGCTTTCTGTAAATTCAAATGACTTAGAAATATCCTGAGCTGATCGTTTTTCCTGGTGGCTCTGTGCTTCCCTGTCACTGAACAAGTTTTGATTTGGCTTGAAGGAGGAATGGCAGGGAAAGAGAGGGAGAAGGCATAGCTCTGCTGTCTTTTTACATCTCACTGTCTTCATGCAGGCTAGTACTACTGCTTTCGTTAGTTTCATGCTTTTGATAGTCGATGTTAATGTCTTCTAATCATTTCTTCACACTGTTTGTTACCTACAATGAGTGAATCAAATGGAAACTAATGATGTAAAACAATGTAAGCTGAACCATGCATGTACTG
>VYZW01017109.1:0-11406 GCA_013401315.1 Balaeniceps rex
ATATTATATATAATAAAAAAATTAAAAAAAATAACACTGCAATTGCTTACAAGCCCATCTCCCTGGAGATCTAGGCTTTTTTTCCCCAAGTATTTAAATATTATTTTCAAATGCCCTAGCTGCAACTTTAGAAAGCATAATCCAAAAAATTAAAGATAAATACTGATGCAGAGGACCTGCAAAAAAGCTACAAAAACTTTAGTCAGGCATAGAGCGTAAATATTTATTTTATTGATATCTACTAATGAGAAACCATTTTGGGAGGTAAAGGATGGATACTGTGTTTCCATAGTTGGTTTGGGCCCAATAGCTCAAATAACTTACTGAGGGACAAGTCTACTTGCAAAATGGAAAAAATTCAGATGAATAGAAACTTGTTTCATCATTAACAAAATACAAGAATTTTAATCAGACAAGGCAGCTTCCAAATTGATTCAACTGATCTACAAAAATGAGAAATTAATTTCAGTAAACTTATAACTTGTAGATCATCTCTGTAGAGCATGCTCTAAGCCATTTGAAGATATTGTGGTGAAGCTTGTAAATTGTCTGTACCTAAAGCTCGGACATAGAGAGGTCCTTTGTATTGCCCATGCCTTGGTATGTATGAAGTAAGCCATATTTGTTTTCAGACTAAAATGTTTTCAAAATATTTTGCTTAAGGTAATATAACAAACAGAGAACATGATATGGACCTCAAAGACATTGCCCTGGGGCTATTTTATTCCACAGCCATCTAATATAGGGACTTCTAAACTCCAAAGCACCTGGAACTGGCTGCCATCACAGAAAACATATTGAGCAGATGGCCTGCAACCTGTTTCAGCCTGCAATCTCCACAGCCCTAAAACATTAATTTCAGTAAAATATGTAGCAAAACCTCATCAAAATGTGTGGTATTTGTAAAGTAGAATCTAATTTTAAAACCCTCTTGAATCAAAATAAGTTTAATTTGCATTTCATTGTGCTACTTACTATATGTCAGGCACGTAACCTAAACCTATATCAGAACATCATACGTATCTGCTGCCAGAGAAAAAAAACCACATATTAAATAAAAATAAGAGTTCAAAAAAGAGTTGGGCTGCTCATTGATGAACAATATACTCTCTGATCATAAATGAACACTCAGTCTACAGAACCAGACTGGATCTGATCTGAAGTAAAACGCCCAAAAGTGTCCCCAGGTGTGGACATCAGGTCCTCAGCACCAAATGTTTTGCTTTTCAGATTTGCTTCTATTGCACTCGAATATTTGCTAATGTAAACAAGCAAATTGAGTCATTAAATTCTAATTATGATCAACTCTGAAGAGCTACATTTAAAGTTTTAAGATCTTGATAAGCTTTCAGCATAGTGCAGCTGTTCTCATAAAGGTGTAATGAAACTGTAGCGCCAAATCTTTAGTTTGGTTTCAGACATACAAAGCAAACACAAGAGGTTCAAACAAATGGACCTTTACTACTGTTTACTCCAGGGTGATTTGACCTGAACAGTCAGCAGGATCCAGTGGTACTTCTTGGTGTGGGCAGCCATCGCATTTCTGGCATAGTCCACTGCAACACCAGCCACATGAATACGAACAAAAAAACCTGGGACCACCAGCTGTGTAAGTCAAAGCGTACAGATGTGAGATTTTTGAAACTAATATTCAGTGGCTTCCTAGCTTTTTACAAACACATTTTGAAAAGTGTTTCTTTTCTGCTAGCCAGCATTACAGCTTAAACTTTATATAAGTCGTTTGTAAAGGTATCTGTATACCAAACATCTGTAACAAACGTAGGATTTCAGCCAGGCAGAGAACCACTAAATGCATTGACAGGTACCCTGGACTCCCCACTGAGCATCCGACTTGACCTGCAAACAGTTCTGGCTGCCAAACTATGTCCTTTAAACAAGCTACACAGTAAAGTAGACTCATTCCACTCCTGCACTCCCCAAATATTTATTCATTCTTCTAAATCCTCATTCTGCATCCAGTTGTTCTTTGGCAAGCTGCAGGACCAAAGACGTCAGGCCTCGGCTGCCTCTGGGAGGCCCGCATGAGCTGCAGCTGCTTTATTTTTATTTTGTCCTGCCAAACTCCATTCTGAGTTTTGGGCTGAGTTGTCCCCATCCATGCCCTTTGTAAGTGCTTCCACAGCACAGATTTAAGCTCTCCTCTGCAGCAACAAGTGAAGACACAAGCTGTACAAATTCCCTCTGTCATGGCACCTCTCTTCTGGAAAGACACTGGGCAACTCAGGGTTCAGCAAATGTTGCTCTGGAGAAGCACCAATGACCAAAGAGGCAGTTCTGAAGAAATGCCACTAGGCACCCTGTTGCCTGCAAAACAGGGATGGACAGGAACAACAGAGAGACTTGGTGGGAGACTAGGGAACAAGTTGCGCTGGGATTTATTTAGAAGAAAAGAAATACATGGCAAAAGAGCAAGGTTTCTGATCCTACAGTGAGGTTAACCAACTGTATTGATTTTTATCTCAGTCTCAGCAGCTTTAGCTCCCCTCACATTTCTGATTGGCAGTACATGTATATTTTCTATTACATTAGACTTGTCAGACAGTTATTCTCCAAAGATATCAAATTTTTATGGTATACCAGTAAAGTAAAATTTGTTTTCATATGATGAGGTCTGTGGGTGGGCCTAGCTCCTCTACTTCATTGGCATTATGACAAAAGTCAAACACACACAGGCTCAGAAAACAGTCCTTAGAACACTCGTTCTGCAAAACACTTTTCCTTGGTTTTAAAACAGTGACTTTGTGCTATCCTTAGATGTAAGGACAGATTACTATAGAGATTACTTTAAGCGGTGTAAATTATTCCATAGCAGCAAATCCCAGTTACAAAATGTGAACAGTACATAGTCAAATGGTGAAAAAACTTTAGGTTGTATGAATAGATATACTTGACTCTTCTATTAAATGTTGGCTTCATAAATCAAGTCACTACATAGACTGTCCTGCACAGTTAGGACCTCGCTGATAGGCAGTCTAATATGACCACTTAATATTCTATGATAAACTGTAGGGAGGAGACCAACACTCAGTTTTAAAAAGCAAAACCCTTACCTGAGCCCTGGTATGTTTTACATTATCTGCTGATGCATCCTTCCAGTTATCTTTCTCATTCCTAGTGATATCTCAAATGCTGACTTTCCAACATGCAGCTAACTTAGTCTATGAGCACACTCAGCAGACTTTTTAGCTGAGCAGCTTGAATGCTGATTATTAAACTGTAGTGTCCATGCTTAATAGTTTACAATGCACTAAAATCAAGCCCAGCATCTCTGTGAACTGTTACAGAATTCCCTGCCAAAATTGGTTCATCGCTCCCTAGCTGTTTTAGCTGCAGAAATTTTCAAAAAGTGGGTCAAAAAAAACCAAAAAAGCTGTTAAAGTATTGTATTTTTCTCCCTTGTTTCAGAATCAGAGATGCTATCATTATCATCTACTTTCCTCCCTAAAACCAAACCAAACCAAAAAAAACCCCACTTTCTAAAGCAGAAAGCACTTCAGCTTCTGAGCTTCACAGAGGTTACAACGCAAAAAAAAAAAAAAAAAAAAAAANAGGAAAACTTGTTAAACTTCATTACATGTATCACCTCTACTCCATTCACAGTAACTGTATCGCTTAGGAAGTGTGTTAGGGGTGCGTTATCTTAAGTTCCACACCGTAAGTGTATGCCAAAAATTTTAAAGCTTCCCCTAACACAGAGGGGAAAAGGAGTAGCTTTGCTTACTTTGCCACTTACATCGACCTATTTAAAAGGAGCTTTCACAGTAATTTAAAAGTAATCAATCACTTAAGGACAAGCCAATCTTTCTATTTACCCAAGCCAGACAAGGATTGCTTTTCTAATTTCATAAGGACTCATTACCTGGTAGGTGAAAAACAAAGTAAAAAGCTGTAGTATAAAAATAATTGAGGTTGTCTTTTACTTAGCTTAACATACAAACTGGAGAGCAGATTTACAACTTTGAAAAATTAGCACTTCTGAGTAGTGTAAAATACATTTCTACATGCCTCCAAAAAGCCACTGACTTTGTATTGACTAAAGACCCCCCTTTCGGTCGTTCATCTCCTTGTCCTGCTTTGCTCCAATGAGTCATCATTTTAATCCTTCTCATGCTTCTGATGCACTTACGCTGTACCACTTAGATACCATCTGCTTTTAACTCAAGAACTTCCATAAGAAAGCATTTCACACTGGCCAGCCCGGAAACTGGGAGATTTTACAAGAGGAAGAGGCTGTCTGCTGGTCTTGCTCTTCCTAAAATACCTTGTGCTGGTTACCGTGTTCCCCTTCTGAGAGGGGTCCAGGTCAGAGCAGGAGGGAGGACATGGGGGGCTTGGTCCTCTGCATTGCAGGGGGAGAGGGACACCCTGTCCCATTCCTGCTCCCTGCATTGTGGCCAAGCAGAGCTGGCACATGCTGGCACGTGCTGTGACCACCTCTGGCCACCACTGAGGCTGCTGAAGCCACTTACAGTCCAGTCCACAGCGCTGCAGGCCTGATGCCGATCACAAGGCTGAGGGGCGCCTTGCCACCCCCCAAAGCCTGGCACCATTGGAGGGGACGTAGCACAGGGGTGCAGCAGCTTGCGCTGGGCCCGGCCCCAGGGGTCTCCTCCAGACCCAGCACTGCATGTGCCTTAGCCCCAGGAGAGCACCGTCACCTCTCCACTGGCCCTGTCAGCCACCATCTGAAGGACACAGAGTGAATGATCTGAACACCTGATGATGGGCATCCATGCCACACTGCTCCAGGGCACTGTGTAATGGCCCAGGAGCCTCACATCCCTGAAGACTTGTCCGTACTGTCTGCTTCGCCTCAACATGGCAGCTCTTCCTGTCCATGCCGATATTCTCCTTCATGGTGCAAGCTAGTAGTCCTGGTGATGTTTCAACCCTCCTGCTGCCAGACACTGCGTAACCACATGCAACAATGAGTCCCCTCCAGCAGCGCGAGGCATTAAAGTTCATTGCGGATGCCAGGTGACCAGAAACAGGGAGCCGCTGCCATCTCCACCACATCACATCAACCACACTGCTCCCTGAGATGAAGGAGGCAGCGCGCTCTGCCACCACGGCAGCTCACTGCACTGCCTGGGCCTTTGGTCGGACCCAGCACGGCTGCACTTGACTGCAGACCTACAATCTGTATAACTTACACCAGATAACTGCTTTAGCAAAGGATTTCAAGATCATGATAACCAAATGATAACCAAAAATAAAAGAAGATGCCGCCTTCATTGCAAGGAAGATTAACAACTCTTCAAGAAATTGTTAAGAATACCTGCTAACTTCAAGCTGGTCCAGCTTTTCATGGGATTCATTTTTATTTTCATATACCATTTGATATCCTAAGGAACCAAGTTTTGCTTTTTCCAATAAAGCATTTGCTCCATTCAAATGGAAGTACTGAAATACACAGTATTCTTAAAAAAGTAGTCTTACTTTTCTGCTTAGCACCAGGGAATAGTCTTCTACTACCTGAGAAGGGAAACGATAGCTTCTGCCCTTGGTGCCATGGTGTCATGCTGGTAACGTTAATCCATTTCAAGAAGACAGGGGCTCCCTCTTCCTCCTCTGTATTCAGCCCATGAAGTAGATTTCAGGTTTTTCTTGAAATAATTCATTTCTTTATGCACTTTTTAAAAGCAGAAGCATTTGAAATGAGCATAACCAGAGGTTATCGCTGGAAAAAGGGTTGGGCTGCTAATGAATATTACAAACCAGCATGAATCAGCTCTCCAAAGGAAGCAGGGGAAGAGTACCACCCTGAACAGGGCCGCGCAGCAATGAAAGAAATTTAATTCTGAGTTAAATGAGATGGGAGGCACTTCATAATATATTTGAGATGAATATTTTATTCATCACACAACTACAGGAAATAATTAACCCTGTAGATAAGATTTTGTAGTAATAATAACAAACATTATTAGAAATAGCATTATCACCTTGTAATCCCTAAAGTATACTCTGTTCATCAGATGAAACTAGACCAAATCTGAAAGAAAGAGCATGTACAGCCTCAGCCCATGCAGGGAAACCAGAAAAATATTCAGTCATACAGAACATAAAGTACAGGGGAAGAAACAAGTAAATTAATAGTCCATTGGCAAGGACATAGTACGCTATTTAGGAGTTCGATTGCTCCTCCCAGGCTCTGCTACTGTGTGAGCCTCTGAGCAAGTCACTTCACTCTGAGAACCAATTTATATATCTATAAATTAAACAAGAGAGTAGGGTCCTCTTGGCAGAGTGAGGGAGTTTATGCTGGGGGCAACAATTCTTAAAAAGACTTGGCACTAAGAGCGGACATGACTCCACTGAATATGAGCTCCCGATGTGCTGCTGGGGCCAAAGGGAAAAATGTATCCCCGGAGGCCTATGTGGAAGAAGCCTGAATAGGACCGGAGAGCTTGGATTAACTGTATACTTGGCACTCAAGCATCTAGTGTTGGAAGGTGGTATCAGCGTCTGGTGTGTACAATTCAAGAAACTCACTAAAGAGCCTCATAAATAAAGGGCTGGAAGAAACTCTTTAATGCAGCTCCATTTATCCTATGAAAATCATGTCTGACTTGATCATTGTCTAAAAGAGTTTTGACAGGAGGCTCTTACAGGTAACAGGCAACACTACAAACAAGCTCCAGCAGACAAACTCAGATCAGATATATGATGCAGATACCCAGGGAACAGTACTTCACCACTGGAACACCTTCCCAAGGGTGATGACACGTTCTCTGTCCTTGACCCTTTTAAATCAAGATGATTGGATCTTGCATTCTGAAAATCATACTTCAAATAGGAATTCATTCAGATTACACACAGAAGGTTAACCTGAATGATCACATTTTTTTTGTTCTGCTTTTTATTTTTAATCTACAAGCACCCACTACACGTAACAATGATTTAGGCTTACGTAATTCAATAGACTTTGTAAAACAGTGTTAAAAGCTCTGATGAGAAGTCATAGTTGCAAAATATTGTTTATGGAAATACTGGTTCCTTAATATGATGTGATTCCCATATTGGTGAGTCACTTATTAAAGGTACCTTTTTTCTTCTTATACATTAAATTTAGAGAATGGCAAAGAATAACATATATAGTAAAATTACAGCATACAAAACATGGCATACACTGCACAGTTTAGACTGGTATATACAGATGTGGAAAAGAGGTGGATGAGAAGATTTAAAAGTGACCAAATAAAAGCGTTTGCGGAAAAGCTCTGTGTAGGAGCCGCTACCACAAAGGTAAATCTTCACAACCCTGTACCCAGCTGCAGGTTTTGTCCTCATCTAAATCTTCACTGTCAGGATCCCAATGCTTCTACCCTCCAGCTGCTGCCTATCTTCCTTGCCAGCCCTCAGCCCAGGGCCTTCCCCAGCTGTGCACCACTTCTCATCCTGGCTAGGATGGAGGTCTGAGTCTCCAGCATCTACATGCTCCAGTTGCTAGATGACTCAAATGGACCTTATGGGCCAAACAGCCTATATATAACCAATTAGTTCATTCAATTAACTTGTTTTGTGGTTAATTTACAGGGAGGGAGAGGACCATCCAACATGTGGGACATGCTGCTTTTAGACACAAGGCATTCAGGTTACTTTATGTTATTCAGGTTTGTTTTTTAAGAAAAGGCAAAACAATAGGCTAGTTTCATTGATACATGTTGATCTGTTGCATCACTTCAGTAACACAAAGCAGTCATAAACCCTGTTTAATTGGCGTTTTAAGGCAGGTTTATGGCTACAAGCATTGTTAAAGCATTACAAAGCAGAAGCAGCACTGAACCCTTTCCCTGTTATCCCAGACACTACAAACATCGAAGATATTTACACTGTGGTCTATCTATCTGATTTCTGCTCCATTTATCATGTGTTCAGCTACCTTCAGCTACCAAGGACCAGAGAAATCAGATGACATTTTGAGGTGATCTCTTGCTTTTATATATACATATATATACACACACACACACATACATATTGTATGCCTCTACAGAAGCTAAAACTCTGGCATGTACAAACTCAGAGTAAGACTTAAAAGGATTGTGATATTAAAAATTTAAATTAAATTAAAATGCATGGTGGATTTTTAAACTTCACCTTCTACTGATGACTTGAATTCATACTAAAGTCACGTTTTACAGTTCTTTCTATAACAATTTGGACTACGCACCTTTTTTTTTTTTTTAATGAAAATTAAGTTGTTTACCTACTCTCATGACCTCAGGACTTTAAAACCTCAATGCACCCTCCAAGTTGCCAATGCTACCCTTATAAGTTCCTTGCACTGGAGAGATCTGTATTAAAGGATCCAGTGACTCCTAGTGCTGGTCTTTCAGGATGTTTTTCCCACATGCTGTACACCTGCAGTAGTGTTGATGCAGGAGAACATTTAGCCATTTTCTGCAATAAGTAAATCACTTGCAAAAAATTATATTGCTTAATAACAGAAGTATTTAAGATTTAGAAAATTATTACTATTGGGATTAAAAGGTAAAGAAAACAAAAGGTAAGTAAAACTTCTTTGTCCCAAGTTATATTTTTCTTCCAAGTTCAGAAGCACAGAAAATGTTAAAATGCTTAAAAATATACAAGATGAGCAATAGTAAATACTTGCTTTCTGAGTCTAAATATAGCCCCTTTATAGAATAGTAGATGCTCTATGGCTTCTATCAAAGACATCATACACTGGACTAAAATTCATGCTCCTTATGAATACACAATAAGATATGTTTGTAACTACAAGATAGTGAAAGCAGAATAATGAAAAAAAAAATCTGAGGATAAAGCCTATAATGGATCTTGCCATCAGTTACAACTGTCTGAAAGCACTAAAAGAGGGACCTTATAGGTTTCTTTGAATACCTACTAAACAAGTAGGCAACATCAGTGATGGAGTCAGACTTCCAGTTTATGTTTGTCTTTGTTATTTTACCACAATTCACCTTTAAAAAAGATGAAGTTTCATACAGCAATGGTTCCTTCCTTATTACAAGTATTTTGATGGAAGATTGTCTCGGCATTCATTTTAAGCAACACGTAAGCAAATCAGCTTTACTTCCTTGCTGTAGAATTTGAAAAACAGATACAGCAGGACCAATTCAATGCATCAAAATCACCCTAATCTTAGTTATATGAATAATTATATAATAAAAAGTAGTGAATAAATATATAATAAAATGTAGCAGTAGTTTTTCTTTTTTAAAGGCAGGTATTGTGAAACAATGACTCCAAGACATACTTCTTACAAGAAACACCAAAAAAGGTTAAATAACTTTAAAAAATAACCTTTTCTTATGAAAATTTTAGATTTCTACCCCACGGTTTCCAGCCTATGCTAGCACTACATATCATCCAAGATGTCCATTCTCAGCAATTGTGTGTAGGCCTTCATACAAGCATGTGTACTGTGGCAGCGTTGCATTTATAATCTGATCATAATGAGTGTGGTGCAGGGGGCACTGCTTATTGTCTACACTATCAAGGAACTGTAAATATATCTGTCTGACCAGATTTGGGGGAAAGGGATCATAAGATCGCATCTGCATTTGAATTAGATAAGCCGAGTTTCCCAATTAGTTCCAATTTTCAGTTACATATATAAATACATATACGCACGCACACATTTGCAGATATCTCTCTGTACTTATATTTAGCTTTATTGTCATCAACAGTATGTCAGCAGGATACTGTTCAAAGGAGTTGTTTTATAGATGCAATCAGGGATTTCAAGTGGAAGCTGTTTTCATCAAAAATTCTCCCTTCATCAAAACCAACTTTTCTATTTATGGAAATGTACTGGTTTTAATTTAAATGCCACTGGTGCACAAAGGCTAGTGTGAGACTCTCACTGAAAAGATTTTAAGTGTTTCAATCTTATTGCAATAAATATTTTCCCTCCAAATTTTTTTAATTCAGCATATTTAATTACCAGGCTTCTGTTATTTCTCCTCTTTATAGAGCAATTCTAGCAACACACTTCTAAGAGGGCTAAAATTACTCTCTATATAATCTACCCGCAGGGCTGTGATCTGAATAGAAACTGTGTTACTTGATTCATTGCACAGTACGTTTCTGTTGTACATGTTTTTCTCTGTCACCATATGACAGAAGTACTGGCACAGTCCTTTCCCGTTTATCAACATTTGGGATGTCCCAAGTGAACTAAATAAAATCTGCTTTTTCTAAAACTCCAGCAGCACACAGCCTCTAAGCCAAGACTGAGTTCACCTTACCACATTTGAAGCAGTTCAGATAAATGATGAACATTTCTGTGCATCTCTCGCACAATCTTTTTCTTGAAGATTTTCCTCAGGCTACCGACAAATGCCCCTGCATGGCATGGCCTGAACAGACTTCAGCATCAATCTCTTCCCAATTCTCCCAATTTATTGTTGACTACGAATAAATATATCAAGTAAAGTTTCTTTTTGTCAGCTTTCACTCACTGAGCCTCTACAAAATACTCCAATTTTACCTTTGTGACAAGCTTCCAAATTCTTGATTTTTCTACCTATGAGCTGAGAACTTCTATCTGTCCCAAAGCCCCCAGTTCTTCCAGGAAATCTGTTCCATGGCAATTAGGTAGCTATCCCATGGTTTTCCTCTTGTTTAGGACACTAGATTCTCAAGGGACACCCCCACCCCAAACCAGGAGGTTTTCAAGAGGGGTTCTGTGCAATGAAATAAGCAGCTTCAGCTACCTCCCACCATCTGCACTTAAGGGGCACTACATAGAGCTGCTTTACATTTTTCAGCTTTCCATACATGTCTGCTTGAGCTCTTACAGAACCTGATTTAGCAACAGGGGACCTGCTGGTGTTTGATTTTGCTAATGATTCTTGCTTGGAAAGGAAAAATGAGTGAAGCACAAGTAGGACTGAGCCTTCTACAAATACTACATGTGCTTCACTTACCTCACATACACTTCCAGTCACTTATTGCATTATGTAGGAAACTCATCCCATCCTTTTCCTGTGGCCTGCTTCCCTTAGGGGCATTCCTTGTGCCCAGAAGGACTGTCCGGTGGGAAAGCAGCAAGGGCCTCTGGTGAAGGGATGCCATGAAGGACATGAATTTCCCAATCAGAGAAGGAAAGGAAAATTAATGGAAAAAAAAAAAAAAGGAAAATTAATAATAAAAAAGAAAAATTAATAAAGTCATTTTACCTCCTATATTAGCATATATAGTGCATTTGCATGAAGATTTCCTAAGTCCAGAACACATTAGTCTTGCTGTGTGTGCATTAGTAATTCCTGCACAGATATATGGGAGTCCTAAGCACATACCCAGCCTCTCTGTTTGACTGGGTGCTTTGCCTATCTTTGGCAAGAGCCAACTGAAGCATGAGTAGATGTCTGATTCATGGAGGAGGAAGGAAAAGGAAAA